>JAVHNF010079051.1:0-14340 GCA_034783455.1 Micropsitta finschii | reverse complement strand
TGTCCTATATATTTTACAAAAATGCTAAACTAAACATTATGTTCTGAGATTTTGTATTTTTTGTAAAACATGAATTTCGGACCTTGTAACAGTGGTTTTGTTTTGGTTTTGTGGGTTTTAATTGGTGAGTTACATGGGAGCCTTTATTACTAAATAAATAGAGTGTGTTTTGTTTCAGGGTGCTGAGGGACAGCTATGATCACCGAAGAATTTGGTATTACTTGCAGAATTTAATAAAATTATCTTCTTTCTTTAAATCAGACCTGAATCTATTGCATAATTAAGATTGATTAAACATCCCCCACAGGTCATGAAATAGTTATATTTCCAATATCACTCATGTACTAATTGCTTTGTTTGGACTATATCATTATTTTTTGCATTCTACCCAGACAGAACATCAGAAAACTCTTTTTTTCTGTGAGGGTGGCTGAACACTGGCACAGGTTGCCCAGGAATGTTGTGGAGTCACAATCCTTGGAGATATTCAAAAGGTGTCTGGACGTGGTTCTGGGCAACCTGCTTTATGTGGCCCTGCTTGAGCAAGGGAGTCAGACAAGATGACCTCCAGAGCTCCAATCTCAACCAGGCTGTGGTTCTGTTATCCTTATGTTAGTGTGGTACAGGGAGGGAAGAAAAGACAAGGGAGAGCTGATGAGAAAGAGGAACAATAAGAAAGCTTTTTTTCTTTCTTTTTTTTTTATTTTCCCAGTTGGACAGATTTAAGATGATGTGTCTTGGGACCTCTATAGGAGAACAACTATCAGTGGACTTTCCAACAGTGAGAAAGTTTCTCCAAGATTTAGAAGGCTTACCAAAATCCTATGACTCTCTTGTTTCCCTATAAACACTACTTTCCATCTGTGATTTTATTTTTGGTGGTGCCAGGGGGAGTGAAGGGAGAAAGGTTGTCTAATATTTTCTCTGCCTTTCCCCTTCGCTCTTCTTTTCCTTTCAAGAAGTGAATAGGATGACTAATTTCCTACTCTGTGACTTGTTCTGTTGGGCTGTGTTCAGAAAACTGACCACTGTGTCCTGTAGCTTCCTTCCAGCTTCAATGCCCAGGTTTCCTACTCATAGGTGATGGACATGGTGAGCAACTATTTCTCTCTGTGATAGGGAATGGGGATGAGGTAAGGGCACCAGCACGGGAGAGGAGTTTGGGAAACAGTCTGGCATCACAGCTGGATCCCTGCACATTCATTCCTTTCTTCCTACAATATTTCAGAGCTCATATTCCTGGAGTGTCCATGTAGACAATTCCTCCATTCCCATACTGACACTTGGGTCAGAGAAGTCCTTTTATATGTCCTTGATTGTCACAGGTAGCAAGGTGATTCCCAATGCCTTTACTTTCTGTATTTTCTTTTTCTTCTTTCTTATTTTTTTTTTTTCCAACTGATTGCATGATTATCATCAGGTAATCACTGCAGAATTAAACTCGTGTGTTACCATTGTCAATTTGTCAACTGTCAGCATCTTATCTTGTAATTTTGTTTACTTTGGGGCAGTATGCCTTTTGGATATTTGTGAAACGGAGTCTTGACTCTAGTTTAAAGCAATCTCAGTGGTCTTTAAAGTATGAGGAACTTCTTAGCTTGAGCTAAGTATGAAAATCAAGGGTCTTGTGGAGTGCACATAAGTGACCTTCTTCCTTCTCCCACTCTCACAAAATTTGAAAAATTCATTTTCAATTTTTGATAAAAATTTTGTCTGTTGTTCCAGTAATCTAGTCCCCTGTTCTCCCCCAAAGCCCTGTCTTTCTTTAATTAACTAAAGCATTATTTTTACTCTACAAAGAAAAGATCTTGCAGTAGTTTTTAATCAGACATTAAAAAAAAAATTGAATTATTCTTTCTCTTTCCCTGTTCTACCCCCTAAAACACACTTTCTGGCAAATAAAAATCTGCATGACTTCAATGTAACCCTTGTATTGAAATGATGCAATGATGCTGTATGATACTGACCCCTGACTATTTTATTTGCACCTATTTGTTCAACTTTTTCACTTTGAATAGAAGGATGTTCTGACTTAGGATTTAAGTTCTAGTTGACATCTGGTCATTGCTGCTGTTTGAGGCTTGGTTTTTTTTGCCTTCTTTCTTTTTTTAACTCTTGCTCTTGCCCTGCTTTCCTCTACCTCTTCCCATGGTTAAATTTATCATTGTTATTAGATTTTGGATATTTCCTTCAACTGGCCAGTCTCTCCCTTTTTTTTAACTTTTCCTCTCTTTCCTTCCTCCAAGGCTCTGATATGACATAAGCCCTATAGACAGTGCAATGTCAGATGGTCTGCAAACTCAAATGGAAGCAGGCAGCAGGACTGTGGTTTGTTTTGTTTGTTTCTTTTTTCCATATAGCCATTTCAGTAGTAAGGATGTTTCTTGCCATAGGGGATAAAAGGCAGGTTGGGTGTGTGTCTGTAAAGCCTGATCTTGACATACCAGAAGGGGGCAGTTAGAATAAGCTCATTGCTAAACCATATGGAACATGTTCTGGAAAAACAAACTGCATTAAGCTGGGGAAAAAGCAGCTGTGCAGCACTTTGGCACATGGAGCACAAATCTTACCTGATGTCAATTCTGCATTGTGTACATACTGTACAAACTGGGAGAAAGCACATAACGCAGTGTATGGTGGATTATCACCTCATTCAGATATCTAGGCAGACATTCAGTTACATGTACCCTGTCAACTCTGTACCAGGTCATGACCAGCAACAGGATGATACCTTGCTGGAGCCAACTGTGTTATAAACAAAGTCAATTTAATATGAGCTGAAGCAAGGAGATGGGAGAAACAGTTTAGCCAGTTAAGACTTTTAAAGTATAATCACTCGGTGGAGACTTCAAGCCTGACTTATGTTGAGGGTTACTGCAACCTTCTTATGGGTAAAAGGCTTTCAAAGAGTAGTGTAGCAAGGTCAGAAAGAGAACATGGAGTCTTCAAAATAAATCATGACTGCCAACCTAACGTGGAAGACAGATATTTTAGAAGAGGACAAACAAAATATTCATAGACTGCGGGTTGAAGGGATTGTGAGCAGCCCTGTGGAGAAGGACTTGGGAATACTAGTGGATAGCAAAGGATGTGAGTGACTTCTGTTTCTCACTGGATCAGTGGCACTCTGTGATCACCAGACTGCCAATCTGATTAATAATTTATAGCTGTATTCTTCTCTATTTTGTAAAGCCCCATTTTTTATGAATGTTTGTTTCAAAACACAAATAAACACAATGTATACACTTCTGTCCAAACAAATTCAACTCTAAGATCATCTTTAGTTAAATATAAGTTATTTATTATTATGGGGGGCGTTATCTATGCTTGAGCGTAGTGTTGGCTCTAGTACATTTTGGCTGGTGTAAATATCAACAGAAAAGTAGGTAGGATATTCATGCATGCAATGCAAAGGAGTTTTAAGAACATCATGGTACAAAATAGGTAGCAGTATTGTAGACTCATTAGGTGAATATAAGCTTAATGTATTTAGTTCTACATGTTATGAAACAGAAAGAATGACTGTTACCTGGTAAAAGACCTTGTTGTTTTCTTTTATTTTCCCCTGCTGTGTGTACCCCAGGTGGCTGCATATCTGTAGTGGAAAGCATGGGGACTGATGGTGAAATTCCTGCTAAACTCTACCACAGTAGTGTCAGGTACTTCTTGGTCCTATGGTTACTTCCTTTTCCAGCGCATTTCCATAATGCTGGGCTAGGGTGCCTGCGTGTGCACAGTCCAGGTTTGATGCAAGGGAGAATAAGAAAGTTTTACTAAGGAATGTAAAGTTACCATGGGTATAAACCCCACTAAATCCAAGGTAGGAGCCACCCCTGGTTGTGTGGAAAACCTGGGAGTGACACAGAATTGCAGTTATTCCTTTTGGTGAAAGGCACTGAAATTCCTACGTGAAGAAAGATATGTGTTGCACTGTAAGTAATTCTGAGATCAGCAAAACAAAACTGGTAGGAAAAATACTAAATTGTTAAAATAAATCAAACCTCATGCCATTAGGAAAGACGGTTCACTAGGTGAACTGTTAGGTATTCAGATGAATATTCAAGGCATATCTTGGTTTTGGTGCAGATATCTGTGACTGCCACTATTCACTGTGTCAAATTCTGATTTTAAGATTCTATTTGTATTTCCCTGCTTTAGTACATTTTCATTAGTGCAAATTTTGTATTTCACTGCTACAGCTTAAGGCCTAATAATTAAAATGTCAGTTGAAAAAGGATGTATGAGGTAAAATCTGTATTATAAAAAACCTTTCCTAGGATGATAAAGATGCTGAATTTTTAAAAGTGTGAATTTTAGTTAAATTACTTGTTAAAAACTAAAGTATGTTCTGCACACAGCACAAATACAGAAACAATGTTATTTCTGTGAAAAACTAGACTAGCAGTGATTTTTTTTCTTTTTTCAATAAAGAAATACTTTACTAAGCAAATTCTCCATTTACCTATGCTTTTTGTCTCTTAAGATACCATGTAATTCAGCTGGTATGCTAGAAAAACAATGCAGGTCTCAGAAGTATGTAGCAGAACTAAACAAGATGGTGAAAAAAATATCCTGTGCTAGCCTATTTTAAGAAGAACAAATCCAACGTTGCTGTGTCTAGTAGCAGGTCAATTTATTTTGAAGCTGAAGACTTCTAATGGAAAGTTTGACTTTATTACCTACTATATGGCAACATGGAGAATGAGAAAATAGGTAAAAAAGTAATGTCAGAAAAGGTAAATTATTTGGCAAGTGACTTTGAGATGAAATATATTTCTATTCTGAAAAGACACATTTTATTCCTCTCCAACAGAAAAAGAGGAGACACTATGGATTTTTTTTTTTCCCTTTTAATGTTCCGTCAGCCCCTGCAACCTATTGCTGTGTCCAATTTGGCTTTTTTGCAAGCAGATGTTAATTTACAAAACCAGCCTTGTGTCTTCCTCATGAGACTTAGAAGTTCACCTGAGGTTCTTCACATTAACAGCTATAGAAAATATTCTACAGGCAAAATTAATTTATAACTCTGAAACCAGTATCAGACGAATGAACCCAAGTGCTTTTGTAGCTTTATGTAGGCATCTCTATGAGGATTCCTTATGCCAAAGTTTTTCACTTGTGGTTGACAAAGAAATGCAAATATAGCTGGATATTCAGATTCTATGTTGAAACTTGTGGAACAGGCAGTATTTTCTAAACGCTTAGAGAAAGGGATACGATATAAAGGGAGGGTGTCTGAACTGTTTTTTTCACTGAGTTAATGCTGAATTTGTTTGTAGTTTTGTTCTGTGTGCTGTTGCTTTTTGGGGGGGCAGGATGGGGGGTTGGTTTGTTTGTATGTTTTGGTTTGGTTTGTTTTTTTTCTGAATTTGATGGCTTCCAGATTACTCTGCTAGTCACAGGGATAGATTTACCAGTGTGGTAGATAAAGGTAAAAAGAAAGCATATCTTTTCTTACCTTATGTATTTTGTTTTAAGACACTTCTTATCTCCAGATAGAAATATATCTGCAGACTCTTCAAAGCTGGACCAGGAAACATACTCCTCTCCTTTTTAGTTGGTTTTTTTTTTGGTTTTGTTTTTTTTTTTTTTTAATCCTGAGAAATGGTTTTATTTCAGCCTTCAGCTTCTTGAGAAACTAAGGTTTCTCTTCATATGTAAACTAGTGTCAGTCCATAAATTCCACATCAATCATCTAATTTCCTACAACTCTTGCTTGCAAGAGACGTGAGAAGCAGCACAACTTTGCATGGCAAGCTTGTTTTTTGTAATGTTTTGCGAAGTCCATTTTAAATGTCATAAGAATTTACTTTCTTATAAAATCTTTATTATGGTTTAGCTCCAATTTCAGTACTGTTCTTGGATTTGAAGCATACACCGACTCATCAGCCAGAATGCTTTTCTCTGGAACACATTTTTTCAATTTCAGAGCAGAAACTGCAATAACCTTTTTCTTTCCTTTTTTTTCCTCCCTGCAGGTCTGTCTTCATCGTTGTTATCAAGTTTCACTGCACAGCTACATGCTAGACTGTCAAAAGATCTACACATAATACATGTCATTACAAACAAAAAAAAATATTAGATGTATTTGTGTCCAAATAGTTCACAGTTCATGTATCCTTAATCCATCAATACTGTGTGTTTTGAGCAACTTATTTGGAAGTGAGCCCAGTGTGCTGACTTTATCAGAAGTATTACGTGCATATTTATACTGAGGCACATACAGTCCTCATCCACAGCAAAAAAGTGATCCTGCGCAGCCAAGACCTTTCTATATATTACAGAAGAACTGTCTAGAGCAGCTGGATTTGTGTGTTTGAAATCTGAATGTATGTGGCTCATGCATGGATATTTCCTGAAGGACAATACCAGGTTTGCTGTTCACACAGTGAACACTGCTGAAAGCTTCAGACTTGTGGTACATGAAC
This sequence comes from Micropsitta finschii, assembly GCA_034783455.1. Lineage (NCBI taxonomy): Eukaryota > Metazoa > Chordata > Aves > Psittaciformes > Psittacidae > Micropsitta > Micropsitta finschii. The sequence continues at coordinate 7,912 of JAVHNF010079051.1, read as the reverse complement.
AGAGTTCAGGGAACATGGAAAATGGGTGCGAACACGGAACATGGGTGGGAGCACCTGCATGCATGAGATACATTTGCATTACCAGTGCAGATGAACTCTCTGGTGTGCTGTGTGTGCTGGAGCCACTGCTGATGCACATAATAAACCCCACTTATCTAGGACTGCTGAGGAAGCCTAGCTGGAGCTTCTGTTTTGCTCTCCTGTTAGATGCTTGAATATCTGGGGCAAATATATTTCATCAAGTGTTGCTAACACTGGGTTAATGCATATTATTAAATCTACAGCTTTAATCTGTGTGTATCAATTATACATGAATATTTGGAAGTTTTCAGCCTGGAAAAGAGAAGGGTCCGGAGACACTTCATAGCAGCCTTCCAGTACCTAAAGGGGGCCTGAAAGAAATCTGGAAAGGGACTTTTTACAAGTGTGTGTAGTGATAGGACAAGGGGGAATGGCTTTAAAACCGAAAGAAAATGGATTTAGATTAGATATTAGGATGAAGTTCTTTACTGTGAGGGTGCTGAGGCTCTGGAATGGGTTGCCCAGGGAAGTTGTGAGTGCTCCATCCTTGTGGTGTTCAAGGCCAGGTTAGACAGAGCCTTGGGTGGAATGGTTTAGTGTGAGGTGTCCCTGCCTACGGCAGGGGAGTTGGAACTTGATTATCTTAAGGTCATTTCCAACCTTAACTATTCTATGATTCTATGATTGTGACAGGGAGAGCATTCACCAATGTTTCCCTTCCTGAATGTTCAGAATTCAGTGATAAACTCTTGAACTATTCAGTAATAGAAGTATTATACTAAACAAATATCAAATCAAAACAGCAACAAAAACACCACTTTTTTTGCTCCTCCTATTGAGAGAATTCAACAGAGTAATCAAAAGCCCTAAATCACACATGCTCAGTTTTGTCATCAAACTTTGGTACATGCTTAAAAACTAACAAAGGAGAGGGAACTCTGTGGTTTGCCCCCTGTGAGCAGTGTTCAAAAGCACACTGATTTCTTTGTAGTCTGTTTTTCCAAAGGCTGAAAACACAAAGCAGTCTCATTTCTCTGGATTAGTTTTCTTAAACAATTGTCTTTAAGCCCTGGTAGCTCTTTCTGGTAAAGAAATGTCTTCATTTCCCTGCTCTGGAGGAGCCTATCTCAGCGGGCTGCAGCCTGGGAGGGCCAAGCTCTCTCCCGGACCTCTGGCACACCGTGCCCGGGAGCGCTTTGCTGCAGGATGCTGTGCAGGCACCCACCTCCCCACCAGCTCCCTGTAAGTCACGCTATCCTCCTCCGGCTCCTCAAGCCAAAAAGAAGATTCCTCCACGTATTCCCTGCATCCTGCTCGGTGAAACGCCGGTCTTACCGGTGCTTCCTTGCCACAAACCCCACCTTAACTTTGGAGCATACTAACAAAGCTCTTACCTCCTCTGCTGGAAACCGCCGTTCCTACAGGCTGCCCTTCAGGGACGGGAGAGCGGGGCTAGCGATACGGACATGGAGACGGAGCGTGGTTTTGAACACTTACTGAAACCCCTCTTTTCAAGAGGAGCTGCCAAGCGTTCCTCTGGCCAGCGGAGGCCCGCCGCTGTTCCCGAGAGCACTGACCTGGGGACGAAAGGCCCTGAGAAAGCATTCCCCGCAGGAGTGGGAATAAGTTCTGGCCAGGCCCGGCCCGGCGGCCCTGCAGGCCCTTCGCATGCGAGGAGCCCTCTTCCCGCTCCCGCTGCCACTGTGGCCTGCTCTGCCTGTCGGTTCCCTGTGAGAGAGGGCGGCAGCCCGCCCGCCGGCCGCGCTGAGGCGCCTGAGGTGGTCCCAGGCCTCCGCAGCCCCCCGGATGCCCAGCGAGCAGGAAGCACGTTTGTCATGGGGGGACACGGGTATCAGCTTGTGAAAATCGTAGAACCATAGAATGGTTCGGGTTCTGCAGTGTTTCTGAACGTCCCTGCTCTTCTACCAGTAGACACAGATTAACCCGTGGATCAGTGAGTGGGGACTATGTCTTTTTTTGATGTAGCCCATAACGTGTGGTGAAGGACTCATGGGAACTTCAGGTACAAAGGGACAGCTCTCATCAGTAGGACAGTGCTGTATTGCTGGTGGAAAGTGTTCTTCAAGTGTTGCAAGTAGTTACTGATAGAGAAGAAGTCACAGAAGGGTCTGGATATGATGACCTGATTTTATTAAAAACAAAAAATAAAGGAAAAAGATTGATAGGATTAAAACATTTTTAGGAGTAGCTCTGTAAATCTAATCTGAAGAAGAGTTTTACTCACTCAGTTTTTTTCAGGACTAATCAATTGAGTGATCTAGATGCTCGGTTCCCTCCTAAGTAATGAATGTGGGACTGTGTACAGGTATGTATTTCTCTCTAAAAGCTCTTTCACTATTTGCTTATTCTAATATCAAAATAAAGTATTTCTTCTAACAGTGTTCAATTTCTCTTACACAAATACAACTTATCAGACCATTTCGAAGACTGTAATAATTAAATTCTGTAAGGTTGGACATGGGAAAATTGAAGGCTGAAGTTCCACAGTACACTGCCAAGTCAGTTACTGACTACATTCTACTAGTGGCTTGTATCACGGTTTTCTGTTTGAGGCTTAGTGCTGTAAAACAAGGCTCATTACAGTAATATAAATCAAACAGTACTTTTGATTGTCCCCAGTCTTTTCTGGGTCCCACAGTTACAGATACTGTGAGGTTGAAAACAACTGAAACTATGATCTAAGGGAAAACAAAGCTGAACATCAAAGTAAAGACAAGTGAAATAAAGTGAAGAAAGAAAGGAAGAAACTAAGGACACAAAAGGCGGCTGTCTTTCAGAGTTAATTACAATGGACTGGAACTCGTTTCTTACAAGCCACTTGAAAGCTGTTTGATAATTATAAAAATATTTATAGGCCAAGTTTACTTCCTTTGTTTATTCCTGGGAGACTGTAGATGGTGTATTCTTTAACCAGCTTTGTCTTCTTGCTAGAAACCTCATTATGTTTTGCATGTTTTCTAGTTTCTCTTGTAAAAGATCTAAACCTGATCGAGAGCTTGTTTCTGCAAGTGCTACCAAGTAATTGAAACAGAGTATTCACAGTAACATACTGTTTTGGACTTAATTTCTCAATGGGATGGGAGCATTATAGATGGCTATTTTTCTACTTGCAGGCAGAGTTGCTAGGTGTTGCAGCAGATGCTTTCATCACATTCGGACTAGGTGCTGTAAGTATTTTATAGTATGTCATATTCACTGTGGTATTCAATCTGGATGCACAAAATCGCCACTGTATTAAAGTATTAAGCAGATTTGCATACATTAAATGTATTCAACTAAGCAAGTGAAGCTGGATTAAACTAGATTCCTAAATCCACAATCTCTGCAGTCCTAAGTGCTTGTCAGGCTAATTGACTCAGAGATTTGTGGGCTGTCTGCTCCTACTAAGAGAATAGCATTTTTTCATCTCAATCAGGTTTTTTATTGATTTAAGTTGAACCTGGTTTTTATGACAGACTTTTAGCATCCAGATTTATTTTACCTCTCTTTGGTCACTTAGCAATGATATATCAGCGAGGAGCATAGTTGATCAAAGTCCCTCTGTAGTCAACAAGAAGAAATCGTTATCTTTTTATGGCAATTGATACATTAGCAGTTATAAAGTTGCTCTGGGGAAGTACCTTTGTAGCTCTGGTAGCCACAGAATGAGCCTGTGGTGCATAGGTTCCTGACTTCAGTGCTACAGTGAGATTTGAAAATGGTATGAAATGCTTAAATATTCTTTTACTTGTAATGTCATGGTACATGCATCTGCTTCAATTTAGGCATAAAATACTTGCCTCTTGATTTCTGATATTTAAATTACTTGAGATATTGTAGTCCTACTTCATGCTTCATGTTTTTAAGGTATTTAATGAGGAGCTAAGAATTATGGCTATAACACCTGAAATTGCTGGAAGGAAGCTAATTTATTGCTAAAATTATTGCCCCCTTATTTAAGTTTGCCTTATGAACAAAACATCATTAGCATACATTAGCCTCAATTATACATGAGGCTAATGAAGCATTGGGCACTACTTGGACTTCTGTTCAAGCTGTAGTATAGAGGCCAGGGCAAAAGTTAATTTATTTTTACAAGGTGATCCCCTTCAGTAAGAGTTAGCATGGAGTAAGGAAGAAGTATGCAGGTAGGAACTCTAGAACCACTTCATAACTTTCTAAAGAAATAAATTAATATAATCTATCTAATCATTGCATCTGTGCAATGAGTTAGAACTCCAGGTGAGGGTACTCTTGAAAGGCAGGTATTTTGTGCTGGACTCGTCATTACTGATCATGGTTCAGCATGAAGTTCAGTGATCATTGCTCCAGACACAGGTAGTTTTCATCTTTGAAAAAATAAGCCAATATTAGGCACTTTTACCAGGTATGTTGACACTACCTAAGAAAATCGTCTTCCCATAGTGAAGTATATGCAGTTATTGCCATGAGCCCTCCTCTATAGCAGTATGCAGCAAGGAAATCAGTCAGATCAATCATAAAGCTTTAGCAGTCCATTAAAGTGTGGTTTGAAATATATGACTCTTGCAGTCACCAAGATTTCTGTATACTTCATTTATCCTTTTAAATTACTCTAAGGATTAACTAGTGTTACCATCTTTTATTGTTGGCATGCATAACAAAAGTTAATCAGGTTGTAATATGACTGTATGTGCACTGAATGTATTTTAGGATTACGTTTGTTTTGTTCTTGACTGCACTTTTTGAAGAGAAAAAGACAGTCTTATGAAGGCAAATGCAGCTCTTTGCAGCACTTTCCTTCTGTCTATATTTAGCACTTCCAGTATTAGGAAATGGGTGTCTTTTTGCACATAACAAAAAACATTACAAAGGCCAGACACCAATACATGGGAGTGATCTCATGAATCTTTCAGGAAAAACAGCTGATTCATATTATTCCACAAGGATAAATCACTCTGACTGTAAAAACAAAATTGAGCCATCTACAAGGAGGCCCTTATTTTCTTCTTAGAGGATGATAAAGCATTTTTAAGTAAATTCTAATTAGTTCATAGAAAGACTCGGAAGACCAGTGTCAAAAATAATGAGTTATTCATAAATTGGATATGTTAAGTACATTGTGACAGCAAGCATTTAAAGTAAATGACCTATTTTATATATGGACATGTTGTAACAGCCTCCTCCTCCAGCTAAGCAATCCATTAAACTCCTCAGTGTATAGTCAGTTGGATCACTTGTGTACTGAGACAAGTCATATTTCTAATAAAGAGTAATTGGACAATGCAATAGGATAGAAATGTAAAATATTTTTTATACCATCAGATTATTAAAATGATTTTACAGACATATGATTTCTTAAAGCATTATTTAACTTTAGAAGCTTCAAGTATGCCTATAATTAAATGATGAAAAATTCTTTCACAGTAGCAAAATATAAAAAGACCTCTCAGCTACATCTGTTATGCAGATGCTGTAATGAAAACAGGAAACAATGAGTGAAGTAGTGGAGAGACAGGCTGAAAGCTGCATTCAGTAAGGGCTTGTGAAATCCAAACAAAAAAAAAAAGGTACTTCGAAACTATTACAACCAAGACTCAAAGCTGAGACAGAAAGCGGTTGAGGACAGTGGGAACAGTGGAAACATAGATCCCACAAGCTTACTTCTGTGTTTTACATAAGGTAAAGCTGGTAATTTGGAACTGAATGATGACAGAACACTTCTGCTTTAAGTAATCATTATATATACTGAGGAGAACCACACTTTCAAAGGTCTGTTTATCTTTCCCTATATGTCTGCATTAAAACAATACCTCATGTATCATCACCATTTTAGGTGACCTTGCGTGTAAATGATAGAATTAGGATAAGCAGATAAGATATAATTATAAACAGCTGTGTGTCACATGGAGGTCTGCACCCACAGTGGTTTTCACAGACCTAAATAAATTGATTTAAAACTGGTTTTAATTACACCGGTAGGACTGCTGTGTGCTGATAGGGCACCAGTTAGGCCTCAGTTTCCATGTTTTGACATAGCCAGGGGGCTTTTAGTATGTATCATCTACTTATGTATTGTGCAATGTATAAGTGTGTTAACATTACATTACTAACTGATTAAGGTAGTGAGGCAAGTCAAGAAACCAAAACAAAATTATATAAAGAGACAGATTCTCATTTGCACTTACATAATTGAAAATGCTTGATGAAATTCAGGACTTACAGCACTGTCTGGAAGAAAATTGCCCAACAAACTGATTTTGTGAGAAATAGTATTTCTTTAACAATTGAGCAGTATTAAGTAGAAATTACTAAGTAAAACCCAGCATTAATATCAGATTATGTCTCATAACTACAGAACCTTTTTTTCTTTTCTAACTACCATAAAATAAAGTTTTCAAGTTTCTCATTACAGAGCATATGCTGTTCCACTGTGCTTCTTAAGTACCCTTAATGCTAGCTATTGCTAATTCACCTCGCTGTTTCCACAGCACTGATGGATAAAGTGCAGGAAAATCTTGCCATAGAGACAACATACTTGACTTCCAGGAATTTTTTAGGATCTTTATCTGTCCACCCAAAGCCCCCATTTTAACACCCGCCCCTCCATGTCTGCTTTCACAAAAGCAGAGAAAATTGAGCTTATGGACTGGAAATTCTGTGTTCTGGAAACACAAATGGTATAGCAGGAATGAAGCGATTTCCCAAAATGTAGTTCTGTTTCTGCAGCACCGCTAGAACTGGTTTTATAGAGTTGGACAGCTATCATGAATAGAAAGTTCTTCAGCCTGTAATGCCTTGATCAACATTATGGAATAGATTTTTCTGGAGGGAAGGATTAATTTCTTAATATTTGGAAAAACTCCGTTATGCTGTGTGAGATGTCAGCACCTGGAGTGCCAAGATGGCAGTTCCTTAAGCTTGAGCAGTCCATACAGTTGTAATTTTGTTGCATCATTTAACAACGGCCTGTACAGTAATTTTTCCACATCCATTATATAAGCATATATATATTACTGAAGTATCTACTTAAAATACTTCCATCTGAAAAAAAAAAAAAAAAAAGACAAAAAACTAATTCTACCAGGAAACTTTCATCTTTACAGTTCTCACCAGTCCCCCATATGAATCATAGAATCACAGATTGTTTTGGATTGGAAGGGACCTGAAAGCTCATCTAGTTTCAACCCTGCCATGGGCAGGGACACCTTCCACTAGAGTAGGCTGCTCCAAGCCCTGTCCAACCTGGCCTTGAACACTGCCAGGGATGGAGCAGCCACAGCTTCTCTGGGGAACCTGTGCCAGTGTCTCACCACCCTCACAAGGAAGAATTTCTTCCTAATGTCTAATCTAATCTACCCCCTGTCAGTTTAAAGCCATTCTTCCTTGTCCTGTCACTACACATCCTTGTAAAAAGTCCCTCTCCAGATTTTCTGTAGGCCCCCTTTAGGCACTGGCAGCTGCTCCAAGGTGTCCCCTGAGCCTTCTCTTCTCTAGGTTGAACAGCTCCAGCATTCTCAGTCTGTCTTCATAGGAGGTGATCCTTTTTCTATACATAGGTGCATTTTCTTATCATCCTTCCTTCTTTGCTTCAAGCACACATGGTATAAAGCACCTGAGGCAAACAAGTAAGCTCAGATCTTGCATGTTGTCTGTTGTATGGCAAAATGGATGTGTAAAATAAGGAGTTGCGGATGTAGCAGCAGGAATTCTGCAGGGCAAACAAGGGTGTAGTCACTTTGCATCACATTTTTTGTGAATACATACACAGTAGTGAGAAAAGAATGAGGGAGCAGGTAGAGAAGCTGTGGGTACCTTTAAAGATATCACTGACATTATTCAGTATAGTGCTCTGAAAGCTGACATGTACTTAGTGCTGTGTGCAGGACAGATGATGAGAGCATTTGAGATC
>JAVHNF010079050.1:0-10622 GCA_034783455.1 Micropsitta finschii | reverse complement strand
ACTGAATACTCTGAGGCGCTTCTGCCCTTCAGCTCTCCATGGGAGTTAATAGCAGATTTATGCCCCTTGCTATGTGTGATTCAGGGTGAGATCTCCTCACAGTTTCCCCTTCTCCCTTTCCTCTCCATGGGAGCATGGGATGCATGACCACTGCCCGAGGCCACCAATTCACCTGTGTCTAGCTTGGCATCTGCATCCTCTGCGAATGCTATAACCGTAACATTTACAGATTGCTCGGGGGATGTAGGCTGAGGAATTTTAAACTGTTCTCTAAAGCATTTCACTGCATTTGTTGTCCCAGTTTTTCTCTTGTCGATTCAAGCAAGGAGCAGTAAAAGATGAGTATATTTTTCTTCCTTGCTCCTTTTTGTATGTGGAGCTAAATTAGATCTCTGTGCTGCAACTGGTCTATAAAAGGGGCTTCAATGCAGGCAAGGCAGGTGATTCAAAACAAAAGGCCTTGATTGAAGTGGTTACAATACACAGAACTACTAATGTTATTCTGGGCCATTCAGGGTGGTTTATGGCATTGTACAACAACAAACAAAGATGAAACTCACTGTGATTACTGACTCAAGAAATTTTTCCTCCAATTTATTTTCTCTCACTCATTTAAGGAATTTAATTTAAAGGTTTGGAACATTTCTGTGACTTCTTTTTTTTTTTTCCCCTGGACCATTTTCCTGTTCCCAAAGCCCCTTTTATCAAAGATATCTTTGTAAATAACCTCTTTTTTTCTTTCTGTGTGCTTGGTTGTCCTGCCAAATTAGCTGTGCTGCCATGGAGACATGGCATCAGCAATCCTTGTTCTTTTTCTGTAGGATTTCACTAGGCCCTTGTCTCAAGCCTTGACTGAATTAGAAAAAATAATGAGATATTGAATGTAAATGTTATGCTCTTAACATTGTTGGTAATGGTGTTGCAAGTGTTGCAATATTTCATGATGCAAAGTGTCTTAGTTTTTCTCTGAATACATGTATCTGTTGGGTTTTAGTTTATCCAACAATTCAAGCAGGGTATCAATACACTTATTTAGCAAATAAGCTTGCTAGAGAGATAGTAATCTCTCTAATCATGTCTAAACAATGAAGAAGATGCTAGATGAACCTTTTACAAATTATGTCTCCTATTTATTTTTGTTTCTTGTTTGCCCTCTCTAGAATCATGCTACAACATTTAACAATAAATAAGCAAGGTCATTTATTTTAAAAATGGACAAAACAGTATCTCTATTAAACCTATGGCTGAAAATGACACTCCCATAAGACTTGCTGCACATACCAGATGAGATACAACCTATTACCCATATTTCTTGTACCCTGTGGACTGGCAGTTCCACAGGAGACAGGTTATTTCAGGAAGATAAGGAAAGGGTTATTTTTGCAGGAAAACTTTAGATTTTGCCATTTCCTGATGGAAAAAGACAACTCAAAACCAACTCTGCCAATTTTTTCCCATTAGCTCCAGAAGGGAGCTTCATAAGACAATAAAAAATGTTTCTATAAATACATTAGCAACAAAAGGAAGGCTAAGGAGAATCTCCATCCTATATCGGATGCAGGAGGGAACACAGTGACAAAGGATAAGAAAAACGCTGAGGTCCTTAATGCCACCTTAGTGCCTCAGTAAGACCATGTTTTCTCTAGGTACCCAGGCCCCTGAGCTGGAAGACACGGACAGAGAGCAGAATGAAGCTCTTGTTATCCAAGGGGAAATGTTTAGTAATCTGCTACACCACCAGATAGAATCCACACAAGTGTACTGTAGGAGCTGGCAGAAGTGCTCACCAAACCACTTTCAACCATGCATCAGCAGTCCTGGATAACTGGTGAGGTCCCAGGTGACTGGAAGTTAGCAAATGTAATACCCATGTACAGAAGGGCTAGAAGGAGGATCTGGGGAACTACAGGGCTGTCAGTCTGACCTCTGTGCTGGGGAAGGTTATGGAGCAGATCATCTTGAGTGCCATCAAGTGGCACGTATAGGACAACCACTCAATTAGGCCTAGTCAGTATGGGTTTATGAAAACCAGGTCCTTCTTGACTAACCTGAACTCCTCCTATGACAAGGTGGCCTGTTTAATAAATGAGGGAAAGGCTGTGGATGTTGTCTACATAGACTTTAGAAAAGCCTTTGGCGCCATTTCCCACAGCATTCTTCTGGAGAAACTGGCTGCTTGCAGTTGCCATTGAGAGAAAAAGCAATGGGAAGACAGAAAGAATTAAAAATCAAACCCATGAGGTTTTGTAGAACATACAGAAGGCTCAGAGACAGGTCAGCAATGGGAGGGAAGGTAAAGTAGGCAAGTAATGACAAAAAGATGCAAAAGAAAAGTCACATTGCTGAAGAAGACATGGTGTAGTTACAGAGACCTGAGGGATGGCATTCAGCAGCAAATCTACTTGACTCATAATATGTCACAAGAAGCAAGTCATGGTACCATGCGAGCTTGCAACATGTCAAGAGCCTGCTTTTTGGTGCCTGGGTGCATGGTATAAACTAGAGGGCATAGTGGTGGTGCAGCTCACTCTGCTATCTGCTTTTCTGTTACTGACTGGAGTGTACTGGGTACTCTTTCTACAGAGGATCTTTGTGTCTGCTTTCATTTGTAAGGAATCCAGTGTTTGTGTACTGGGGTGGCTCCACAACACAAACCAAACAATGGCATGGGGATGTTTTAAAAGGACAGCCCTGGCTTTAGACAGACGTGCTAATGTAAGCATGTGCAAAGGTAAGATATTTCATGGACCTTTCGTAGCATATCACTGTCTTGGAAGTTATGCCCTAAATGCTCATGCCACCAAGGTTAGTTAATTTATTCCATGATAAGGTGGCAAATGAGCAGCTGGTTGGTTCCTCTGAGGTTCCAGAGATAGTTATTCACCTTTGTTTCTTCTGTGATGCATACAGAAAGGCATGAGAGGGGTTGGTGTAATTGGTTGAACTGTGTGTCTCCTAAAAACATACTGAATTAAATTATTGGCATTTTATAGGCTAGAAGGAGACACCTGCTTATCTATTGTATTTGAATTATGTAATCAAATAGATATAAAGGTGGGTGACTTGTTACTTCACAGTGCATTTTGTAACTGTAATAGTTTGGCTAATTTCTTGTAGAGCGGTGGAGGGAACAGGTTTTAGTGTATTGTCAGTTCCTGCCTGAGGAAATTTGCATCTTGATTACACAGGTGTTATTAAAATAAAATCGTTAATTCAAATATCAAAATGAAATTAAAAAGCCTGACTTGCACCTCAAGCTTCGGTTTGGTTCCTTTGGTCAAATACCAAACCGAGGCAGCTGTTTTGCCGTGAAGTAGAAAGTCTGACTAAATAAGTCACCGATTTGAGCAAATGTCAGTTTGAGAAGTGCTTCATGTGTATTGAATGAGGTTTAGAAGAGAAGATGTTAGGCAGTCTGAAAGCAACACCTACTTGATCCTGTATTGTAATTCACTGGTAGGACACCTTGTGAAAGCTAGTTGACACATTGATAAGTTACTTTATTGGCAGGATCTTATTGTTTAGCATATAGTATTACTTATCGTGGTTTTTCTTTCTTCTTCCGTGTATTATATCTGATGAGTAAATGCTTATCAATTAAAAAGGGGGTGGAGTTAGGGCGGGACAGGGTTTAGAAATGACATTATCATTGAGAGCTTCTGTGGTGTCAGGCAGCCTTCTCCTAGAGATAGCTTGGGCTCTTAGAATGTCCAAGTTTTATTTGTCTCTTGAAGCTTGCTGGATTCTCCACTGCAGATGATCTCATATTGTCAGGAAGGCAGCAGTCATTTGTGTTACTTTCATTGGTGGGAAAATCTCATCAAGAAACCTGTGCCTAGCTCCAGAACCTAGTGAAAGAATAGTTTTATTTGTACCTGCATTTTGAAGTAAAGTCTGATGTCTGTCAGTGGCTGTTTCATGAAACATAAGAGTTCTGGAATGAAAATGGTGTTGATTAGATTGTGTGGCTTTTAAAATGAAAATAAAATGCAGATATGATCCAAAAGGATGCAATTCAGAACCAGTTTTGGATTGTTCCCTTACGCTTTTAATTTATGGAATTCTTTATTGCAGGCACGCATCAATGCCAGACTACAGCAGTATCGTGCCAAGGCAGAGCTGGCCCGCACTACCAGGCCACAGGCCTGGGTTCCCAGGGAGAAACTACCACGACCACTTACTAGCAGTGCTTCAGCCATACGTAAGCTTATGCGCAAAGCTGAATTAATGGGAATTAGCACAGACATTTTTCCAGTGGATACTTCGGATACCAGTTCCAGTGTTGATGGAAGAAGAAAACATAAACAACCAGCTCTCACTGCTGATTTTGTCAATTATTACCTTGGTAAGGGTGAAAATTTTGTATTTTCCTCACTGAAGAATAATCACTTTGCTGTATTTGTACTGTATTAATTCATTGGTTTTTTTCCTTCTATTTGCTTGTTATTAGTAGGTTAATATGAAGTTATTACTTCCATTTTAGGTTAGGTATATTATTGCTTAGTATCTCTACACAAAGTTATTTTTTAGAAAAGACATTTAGGAAAAGAAGAGAATCTTTCAAATGTAAACAGGAGGCTGAACTGGCTTTGCTAAGAAAGGAGTGGAAGCTTAGTTACCTTTTGGAATAATTTCAGTAACACTGGGCAGCAAAACGTAAATGCTATGACTGTTCATTCTACTCAGTCTGTGTGTAACTATAGGCTATAGGTTTGTGGGTTGTTATAGTTTTACGTTTTTCATTGCTTCACTTTCTTTAGTGCTTAAAACTTGAAAATATAGCTAAGGATAGGAAATAATTCAGTTTTCTTTCAAATAGAGAGAAATATGCGCATGATTCAAATCCAGGAGAATATGGCTGAACAGAAGAATATCAAGGATAAATTAGAAAATGAGCAAGAAAAGCTTCATGTGGAGTATAATAAGGTGAAGAAAAAGGGATTATAAACCATTATACTGTTTTAATATTGCTGTTGTTAACTTTTTGCTTTCCAGCCAAAGTGACTTTAGAAAGAAAGATACAAACTATGCTTTCTTTAAAAGTAGTACTTTGAAATATGATGTTCTTGTAAAAATATTCTGTGTTCCTTTCCTCCTATGCAAGTAGAATCAGCTTCTAAAGTGTCACATGTTGGCTGGGTACAAGTTCTTTTAACTGACTCCAGTGAGAGCTGCAGTAACAAACTGCACGTGGACAGACAGATCTCTCTCATGAGTGAACTGTATCTTAAGGCCCTTCTTGTTTTCATTCTTTGTGTGCATTTCATTTGAGACTTTGAGACAACAGAGATTGATTTCTTTTGCTTGCGTGTAGTTCTAGGTTATGTTTGAACCTGCTTGGTTCTCTGCTTGGAATCCTACTTGATAATTGGGAATCTAGGATTGTCAAGAGTGCTGTGTATTTATTTATGTCAACTCCAACTCATCCTATATTTAATGACTTGGATATTTTTTCAGGCTGAAATAATTCACACAACCATCATGTCCTCTGCATGTTTTGTTTAAGTGTAGGCATTGCTCCCCCAAAATGTTACTAATATGTTTTTTTATTAAGTCATCATAATGGTTAAAAAAGCATTTTGTGTTTTCATTGAATTTTTACTAAATGATTATCTGTTTATTTTAATCTTTGAATATTATGAAATAGAGCATAGAAATACTGTATCTGACAGATGACATGCTGCTATTCTTGCTCAGTTCAGCAACCTATCAAATGATGGTTAGTGATGACAAAAAATAGTATTGCTATTAATGGTTAAACTGTTGAGTGTGTGTTTTAAGTGAGAACACATTGAAATGAAGCAGCAGGTCCTTGTGAACTGCCCAAAGATGATAAAGGGGGAGGAGATTATGCATGAGGCTTTTAGCTAACTGTTAAGGTTGCATATGCTGGATGGTAACTGAAAGTTGCTTCCAGAAATAAAATAAAACCTTTTTTTCTGCTTGAACTGTTTTATAAATTATATCTTTCTATGAGATTGAGTGAGTGTTCTTTGGTATAGCAATATAGAGCTGGAATTCAGTTACATGGTTGCTTGTTGCAATCTTGCTGCTCAAGTAATATCGACAACACATACGAGATGTTGCTGTATTTTAGGTTTGCTTTCTAATTGACTTTATGAAACCTTATTTTCATGCTGAAATGCTCCAGATCTTTACAAAACAGGTGGCTATCCAGGTTTTCATTTCATTTTTTCAGTTCTTTTAAATTGCTGAAGGATTGCACTGGTCTCAGCTATGCTGAAATGAGTTCCATTGTTTTTTTAATCCCACAATAAAGTAATGCACCCTAGGTAGGTAAGAGGTTGAATAAATGTTACTAAATAATTCCTAATGGATTTTCATTCCTGCTGATATTTTTTCCTCTATATGTTCAGCTGTGCGAGTCCTTGGAAGAGCTGCAAAATCTGAATGGAAAACTGCGAAATGAAGGGCAAAGCATTTGGGCTCTGCTGGGTAGAATTGTTGGACAGGTTGGTGTTTGGGATTTTTTCTCACCCCTCTTTATAGTTCATACGCAGACCTGGTTTTCTAAGAATAGCTCTTTTTGTTTCTGTCTTCTATGGCCAAATAAATTGATTTGATCAGGCTTTACTTTGGGGATAATGTTTCCTGATTGAAATATCTGGACTTCTGCAAACCACCTACTGGGGATCTGTAGCTTAATTTTGTTGTTGTAAAAGCGATCTTGTTTGCAGAATTCTTTCATTTGGTATAACTGATTGACCTGTCATTTGTGATGAACCTTGATGTGAAGCATCAGTTAATCCTACCATTTTTGTTTCTACATTGTCTTTAGTTATTGTAGGCTTCAAATGGTAAAATAACTTTTTATGGCTTTTATAAGATATGAATCTTTAAAACTTTAGTATGTATGTAGTGGTTTTTAAATTAATAGAGCGGAATATTTTTGTGATTAATATAAATATCCAGGGGATGATGTGGATTGCTTCCTGTTGTCAGCAGTTATCTTTGTTCTCACTAATGTGGAGAAAAAAAGTGTAGATTCTTGCAGTATTTTGATATGTTTTATGTCAAAATTATTAAATGGACATTTTAGATATCAGGAATTAAAATTATCTCCAATTATGACTTTATGGAAGATTGAAGAAACTTTTCATTGTGGAAATGCAGATACACAATTAGGTCACAGTTTTGTCACGCGCTTTGGTATTGCCTAATTTGTGCTGCTCTTGAGAAAACGAAGCTTACCCTTCCTTTATGCAGTCATAGTTCTTAAGGTATGCTAGATTATTCCAGTTCTTTTCACGCTCCTGGCTTTCCTACTTGTGAAGAAGGATTCTCATGTAACATATCTCTTGAGTCAAGATTATTTTTCCCTTCCTTTTTAAAATGGCTTTGAGTAAGTATTCAGAAATATATCCTGCTGCAAATGTTACTGAATTAAAAAAAAAACACAAAACAACAAAACAGAAGTTGAGTAGCATTCATTTACACAGCTTGCATGACATTTTTTTTCCAGTTGGTTGAACAGATGCAGACCCATGGGGCTGCTGAGAAATGACTTTGATAGATGGTTGCTGTCTGAGAAGCTGGTATACTGCAGATTAGTAGAAACCCAAAGAGAATCTCGTCTGCTTTGTGAAGGGTTTGGTCCAATAAGATAATTTTTCTCATTAACCTATCGAGTACCAGGTTAGCCAGGATGTTGGGGAAAATAAACTGCCTCAGTATTCTTCTGACACTTCATGAATTTGCCTTTGCTTGTTTCAGCTTCCCAGTAAAATGCATCCTTGTCCATCGGTCTATTTGAATCTTGAATTAAAAATTTAAAAGCTAGTATTTCAGTGTAGGTTTTATTTATTGAATTGAGAAGATAAGTATGTTACTTTATATTTCAAAATCATACTGGGGTAAACATCCGTAGTTCCTCTTGTCTGTAAAACAGCTAGCTAAGCAATTTCCTACTCATAATTTGATTCTTGTTCTTTGTAAACTGAGATTGTATTCTTTTAAAAGTCTCAAGACTCATTTGTTCAAATCCAACAGAAGCTGAACATACCAGCAATTTTACGTGCTCCTAAGGAAAGGAAACCAAGTAAAAAGGAAGGAGGAACACAAAAGACATCTACGCTTCCAGCTGTACTTTATAGGCAAGTAACGAAGTCTTGACAGAATAGGTACAATATCTAGTAAGTCATAGTTTCACAGAAGTGCTGAGAAAATTGTTTGCTTCGGTTTAGATTAACAGAATGCATCTGTGGTTTATATGTTTTACTTTCTTCTGAAGGCTAAGTTGAAGAGTAGTCAGTTCTTCACCTTCGCACACATCAGTAAGGTCTGGGGAGGGTTTCTAATAGCACATTAAGGACAAAGGTAACTCTTAACAGCTGAAATAAAGGACCTTTGTTTCTGTTGATGTGAAAACTTATAATTGGTCATCTTGTCTTTTGAGTGCAATCATCTGTGTTGATTTTGCAGACAGTGCTGCTGAGATTTAGTCACAGTGGCTGGGTGCATAAAACATTTGTCGTATAAGAAATTTTACTTTTTACTTACAGGTTGTGACATACTTTGGGATATTTTATAGTTTAAATTTCCCTACTTGTATTTCTAGTATTTCCCAAGAAAATAAAATGTATTCACTTATTCTGTTATTGTTCCCCCTTCTCCCCTCTCCTATAAGTTGTGAAGCTACTGACTACGTTTTAAGTAAGCCTAACAGTGGAACATATACTAGGATCCCAGATCATGACTGTGCAAAGGATACATGTCATCTTGGATCTTGTTCTATTGCCACCAGTTGAGAAGTGTCATAATGTGTTGCTTATCAAGAGGGCAGCAGTTAGGCCTTCACCCACAGATACAGTGGGCAGTGTCTTGCCCAGCTAGCAGGCTAAATAAAGAAAGTGGGTTACATGAGGAAAAATTAGTTCTACTGCTGTGAGAGGTGGAAATCCTAAGAACATCGCAATGGGCTGAGGATTTGGCAATTTAGATGTATACATAAACGAATTATAGGAGTCATGCTTTACTAGTTCTGTTTTGTTCAAATCCAGTCATTTAGTTCCTCCCATTTTATAATGGAATCAGTGAACACCTGATCTTTTGGAAATAACTAAAATTTCAGTGCCAGTAAAATAATAATAATGATAATAAAAAGGAAATCTAATTTCTCATGAGTTGATACGTTGCACAGCATAATAGCAGCACAGGCCTATTTCAGGGTACTTGCATAAAATAAGCATATGATTGCTAAGACTGGTAATAGCAGCATAATTTGCCATTTGGATGGCACAGGTAGTATTTTTTCCCTTTGCCATTTGGTACATTTTGTTGAAGTATCATGTGATTACTTGCTTGTTAGAAGTCCTCAAAAAACCAGATTGAAAGTAATTTTCTTGATAAGTTAACTATATTAGGTGCTTTTTATGCTTTACTGTACATAGGTAGAAGCTTCTTAAAAAGTAATTATGCACTTAATTGGTGCATTAAAATTGAAGTTGCCATGTTTGTATTGAAACTGGGGAATGTTCTGGGATGTATCGTTTATTCTTTATGATATCAAATGTAATTATAATGCTTTTCTGCTACCTACATTAAAAGTTGTGGAATTTGCAAGAAGAATCATGATCAACACCTACTGCTGCTGTGTGATACTTGTAAACTCCATTATCATCTTGGTTGCCTGGATCCACCTCTTACAAGGATGCCAAGGAAGACCAAGAACAGTTACTGGTAAGAATGCAGTTGATGATAGTTCTGTTATCTCTGTACTTAAAGTAGGACATAAATGTGAATATATTTGCAAATCCATTTACATATATAGACATTGCTATAATGCAGTTTGAACTGAGTTATTTTATTTTCAGGTTATTAGCAGTCATATTTCAAGGTAAAAAAAAAAAACTAAAAAATAACAGTTGTAAAGATTTTCTCATTACTAGCCACTGTGGAAGAACAGATTTTAGCTTTAATTTTCTTAGTTTTTTTGTTCATTTGTGATTATTAATGCTGCTATATAGTAATGGTAGCAAACTATAGGCTGCTTTCAGGAAATGAAAGACTTGGTCTTCCATTTATCTTAGGATTCAGATATGCAGTTCTCTGTTCAGATCTTTGAGATAACACCCGTAAATACTTAAAAATACCACTTGTAAGTAGTAGATCAGTTTATTGCAATATGGGGAATCAGGTGGGTTTACTTCTGTCGTACGGCTCAAATCCGCAGTGCCAGTAGCGTATGTAGAACTGTCCTTGCTGCAGTTACATTTCCATGAATTAAAAATTTTATTTTATGCCAGTGGAGAAGAACATGAGCTAAGTAGTACAGTAAAGAGCTGGTAACATGGTAAAGGTGCTGGTTTCCAAACTGCAATAGAACCGGTATGCTGCTGTATTGTGTTATCATTCTTTATGTTTCGAAACTGCTCTGAAAGCAGTTATTTTGAAGCAGTTTTTGTCTGGCAAGAAGTTCATGTACAGCATCTCTAGGAATCACCATCATCTTGTCTGAACGTTAATGTAACAAATCAGAGTGGTATAAGAATTCCTTCAAAATCGCAGTAAAACTTTATCAGGAAAACTTCTTTTTTATTTTTCTTCATAAGTGGTTTGGGGTTTTTTTTATTTTATTTTAAACTCCCATAAAACATTTACTT
>JAVHNF010079010.1:0-12575 GCA_034783455.1 Micropsitta finschii | reverse complement strand
GCTGTGAATGCTCCATCCTTGGCGCTGTTCAAGGCCAATCTTAAGATCCTTTCTGACCCTGACTATTCTACGATTCTATGATTAATACAGTCTTGATTATAAACAGAATGGACTCTGAAGAAACTATCTCCATCCTGGACAGGGATTTGATGATTACTGAGGTTCATTCTACAAGATCATCCACCAGATGATGCCATCACTGATGGCAACTAGAGTGTTAGGCCTTTTTAGGAAAGGAACTGAGAACAAAACAGAAAACAGCTTAAGAAAACTCAAATGTGTAATAGATGTAACTCTGCGTGCATCTCTGGTGACCCTATTTCAAAAAGCTGTCAGTAGAACTAAACAGAGGCAAAGTTGGCAATAATTTTGGCAGAAAAGCTACTGAGCAGATTAGGTTAAAAAAATTGGAGATTTACAAAACAAAGAGTTATGTCAAAAGTATATGGGTAGTGAATCATTATTCACTGCTTTTCAAATATTAAGTAGAGAACATTCAGATTGCAGCAGTTTGAAAACAAATAAAAGAAAGTTCTTTTATATGCCACATAACTGTGGAACACATCGCTTCAGAGTGGAGACCAAAATTAAAATGAATCAGTAAAAGAATCAGATGAGTGCCTGGAGGAGAGGTCCATTAATAAATTTTAAACACAATTCTATAGATCCTGCCTCTGTTTCAGGAAATTTAAACAGCCACCAAAAGCTGGAATAATATAGAAGGCAAAAAGATACCTCTACATGCTTTGTTCAAGTATCTGTCACTGCCTTCTGTTGGAAACCTTCATATTACCTAGAAGGTAAGGTCTTGCATAGATAAGAATTAATTGGCAGTAATACGTCCTATAAAGCTTTTTTGTTGTAGGCTGTTAGCAGGTTGACATTCATAGTGAACTGAGCTGTAACTTTAAGTCATCAATACTTGCCTTTTTCCTTGATGATTTCAAAATATGTATTTATTATGTTCCTAAGTGAAGAAACATTTTAATTTTGTGGGTTCGCTTTTACTACTTGCTCTCACTTAAGGAAAGTGTTGAGTGGTAAGAGTTCCTTTGTTCTTAGATTGGATTTAGCAGATCCAGCCTTTATTTGTACAGGTAACAGAAATGTTTAAAAGTAGTGAAACTGTTGAGCATGTCCTATAGTTTTAAAAAGGCCTAAAACAGGTTACAGGGGTAGCAGTTCTGTACCTGTTTACAAACAGACTTGGACACAATGCACAGATAAAACCAGACATGCCAACACAACAGACAAGGTACCAACGAATTTACTGAAATTCCTCAAGACTGAAAGCAAACTGCTAAGAAAATATATTTTCTATGTTTCCTAATAATAATGAGCGAGAAACAAAGCTACCAAAATTGTTTACTTATGTGAGTCATATTTCCAAATTCAGATTTAATATATGAGGAAAACTGCCATTTGTGTCAGATGTATGCAGTTTTCCCCTTGTCCTAAAGTTCCTTTCAGTTTTGCTGCCAGGAGGCTTTCTCTGCAGCATTTCCTTTGTTGAAATCTCCTACTTAAATTCTTCCGCCATAAGAGAATAAAAGATCCAGATTTTCCTCTATCTAGGGTGGAAACAAGAGGATATAAAGAAAAACCTTTAAATTATGTCAAAACTCTGAGATGTTTTGGCATAACACAGACACAAATGCAGAACTGCAGAGGCAGCAAATTCCAATAGGTGAATCTCATGGATGCAAACTAGTAGAAACCTTGTTCAAGTGCATCTTCCTCAGATAGCTCCAGATCTTGTAAGGTTATCCTGAAAAAAACTTTTCTACCATGCATGTAATGTAAATGAATGTTCTCCCACCTATGGATGAAGTTCTTCATTTCAGGTGGACAAAACAGACCAGGTAAAGCAGGCTGCTTTCCTGAACTATATCTTTTGCATAGCTGGGCTAAATTTTACCACGGGCATACAAAACTGATGTGCACTGCAGTTAAGGGCAGTTGAGGTGGGGACTCTGCACAATCAGCTGTGCTCTGATGGGCACAGCTGGCTGCACTGATCATACTTCACGCTATCCTATAAAATGTATGTTTCCACTCTAAGGAAACCTTTAAGGCTGCCTCTAGAGTTTACATAGAGTGATAGAAGCCTTCGTGGGCTTCAGTCATGTACCTCAGTCTCTGGCTTTCTCAGAAGACCCTAAATAAAGGATAAACCATGGTGCTTCTCGAACAACACTTGTAACAGTATAGTGTGAATGTTAAACTGCACTGTCTCAATAAAACAGAGGTGAGGCTGCAATAATAAGCAGTTCAATTCAGCAAAGAGCCCAAAGGTAGCAATCACAGTGCACTTCAGTTCATTAGTCCAACTGCTGCATAACAGCCACAGTACTGGGTTGCCATCAGCATGTGAAAGACACCCTTCTCTCATTATCTCTTCCTCCCCAAAACTTGCTGTGACATATGAACTATGGTATCAAAGACTGGATTCTGCATCTACATAGAGGCAAAATGCATATACATACACAAAGGAAAAATAAACAAAATGTGTTCCATTTGTATCATTTCTAGGCTTCATTTCATATTACAAAGTAAAAGACATACAAAAGCATATTGCTTTACCTCGCCTAATAGGAAAAAAAAAATTAAATGGTTTGCAAGCATTTGCTGCTTTGTGCTAGTGAGACTTTACCATAGTGACCTGCCTATAATATTACTATTTCTACTTCCTTAAGGAAAATAGTATTAAAATGTCAGAAGACTTTCTAAGAAAACACAAAGAAGGTTACTTAACAATAAATGTATGTGTGTGTACACATACATAGTCCAGCTAATACAGTCCACTATTGCAGTGTACTGTAAATGCAAGAAATCTACAAAGAACAAAAACCTCAAGGTGGGCATTTGAAGTACTTCAAAAGATGGACAAAACCATGAAGTATCTTATACAGTCAACCAGCAGTGCTACCAAAAAAAGAAGTAATTATGCACTGTCTTGCAACGTTTGCCACCTTGATTTATTGCCAAGAAGTTCAAAGATCAATCTCAAGTTCTGCAAAAAAAGATGTAATTTTATATTTCTATAGCTACATGAGATTTAAGAACCCCTTTTATCTTTGAAGATTTGTACAAAGTTAGATTTTTGAAGATACTTTCTATGTAGTCAGATTCCTACTTCAGCATCTTCTGTAACAGAGCTTAACAGAGCTTTCGACATGTAGCAGATCCCAGTATAAAAGGCAAATAATGTTTAGACTTCATCTAAAGTGACTAGCTGCTCTGCGAGAATCTCTGTTTAATGAAAGTAACCAAAGTGCCAAAATACTACACAGGTGTGAATTTTCTTTTCCTTACTTTCTTTAGTGAGAGGGTAAGAGTAAGCTCATTCACGCTACTCATATGAAATGCATAGCAGTTATGAAATGATAAGAAAACTTCAAATTCAAAATTACAGTAGCATTGTACCGAAAAGCTTAGCATCTTAAGATCTCACCTTCTGTATATGAAAGACCTTAGCAATATTAAGTTTGGCAGAATTTTCTTTTTTAGGCAATTGTACCTGTAGGTCACTAAAGCAACTAGGAAAATATCTACAAGAATCAGAGAAAAAGATTAAAATTTGACTAACCATTGTCAATGACTATTTTTAAAAGCCTGTATTGTCCATTTCTGGCTCCAACAAAGGTGTCTTTAACACTTCCACTAGCTGAAAAACACAAAAAGTAACCAAATTAACACATTTCACTTCGTAGGAGAAAGAATATTCACAAAGGTAAGAACAACACTGGAAAACTGTACACTGGCCCTTCACAAGAAAGTTGGACTGAAAAGGAACATGGGCATTATATGTTCCCTCTATGTGCACACTGTTCCTGCCAGGGTCATGCACAAGGAGATGACAGGCGGTATTACAGACCAGCCCTGCTTTCTAGCATACCGTGTGATTTTCAACATTGTGAAAGTTAAAGGTGACATCATATCATCACTCTCCAGTTTCAAAGTTAACACAGCAACACAATAAAAATATGACATCTCAAATTACAATGAGCTTCATGATGTCTGCAGGCTCAGTACAGGCTCCCAGACAGAACCTTTAGGCCTGCCAGGAAAATGTTAGAGATTGTCTGGCAAAAGTGCAGTTTTTGTCCTGAGGACACCTCTCTGAAGAATACCAGTGAAGGCTGCCACTCGGTGCTGATCTTTCACATCACATTATCTCCTTGTATGCATCCCGATGACACTGTTCAAACCGTGACCTATCGCAACCGGATACCTTATGATGAATTTACAAAGTAACTAAAAACATTTTTAAAGTCCATAATTCACACTGACACTACACCGCAAACATGATAACTCGTTTTCCTAAGCAGACTGAAGACCTGTTCTAGACTCATATGAAGATCATTCCTATCTCAACTGCTCTGCTTGATAATCTGTGTGCAAATCAGTTTAATTATACCATAGACAGAGGGTTGTACAGAATTTATTGAAGAACAATTATTGCAAGCTGGTCCTTTAAGCAATCCCACAGTACAGAGCATAGCACCAGCAAAACAAACACCAAACCAGGAAACAAGTAAAATGGATTATTTATAGACAGATTGAGGCCAACTGAACAGATGGTCAGAGGGTATCCAGCAACACTGCTGCCTGTACTCAAAACATTTTAAATCTATGTCCATTTAAGTGATGCCCAGGCCCATTCTGAAATTCCACAATGGTGTGGGGGGGAAATGAGGTGTTAAACTGCATTGGGTTACCAGCCCGACCCCGGATTCATCCCACTAACCAGTGCAGACCCTCACTCTAACTTGCTGCCAGCTTTTCTCATTGTCTCTGCCAGTCCCCACCATTCCATTCAGCACACAAACAGTGTCACTTTCTAGACCTTTCAGTTCCCCCAGCACCCTTTTTCTTTTTGTTGTCCTCTTCTTGTATTTTTTTTGTCCTCTTCTTGTATTCTATTTTGTTCTTTATTCTCTCATTTCAACCTACACACCAAAAGAAGACAAACACAGCAGTCCCTGCATCAATACCAGAACTGTGACAACTTGTGAAGTAACATTTTGAGACAAGGCATTTAAGAACCCATCTCACTATCAAGTGAGCTAGGGTTTTTTTTCCTCATAAAGGTTTTAAATTCACAGTAGTAGTATTTTACATTGAAATTTTCTGCATAGACCTACAGAATTAAAAATCGGGTTTATTTCACAAATAATTTACAGAGAATATTATTTTTAAATTACTTAGAGGACTATCAACATATTGGAGCGTATTTTCCTCCAGCTCAATGCATTCTGCAACTTCTTACACTATCTATCTGCCCTGGCCTTGTTTGAAAGTCCAGTCCTTTGAGCAACTGCCTGGTACATTATCACTGGCTCTGTGACTTCATTTCTGTTTCCAGAAAAGAGCAGCCCATGCTGCCAAATCTTGCAATTGTTTATGAGTGACAGTGGCCTGTTTGTAGCTAAAGCCAGCAATGGCACAACAAGTGCTATTCCTCTTCCAAATTGCAGAAGCAGATGCTTTGTGCAGCAAACAGGACTTCTTATTAGTGCCTGCAGAGGCAAGATCCATGCAGGAAAGCTGCCGAGTTCTCCACAGCTCTCCTCAGGGGACAGAGATTCTCAAAGACATGAAGGAGAGCAGCAGAAGCAGCTTAGCCACTCTTCTTGCTTGTAGTAAGCAACAGGATATTCTTGTGCTCCTCCCCAGGAGAACAAGGGAATGAAGCGCCACTGTTAACAGTTTTCTCCAGCCTGGGAAAAAAGCTATCCCAGGTGCACCTCTAGCCTGAGAAGAGTTTAACATTTTGAAACAAGAAGGAGCAAAAAAGCGCAAAGACTGACATGCAGGGGATGGAAGAGAAGAGAGGTGAAAGGGTGCAGACCCGATGCAGCTAATGGACAAAAAGGGGAACAGAGAAGCAGTAAAGAGCTGCCGTGGCTAGGACAAAAGTCACCCTCAGTAATAACTATGGGAGAACAGGCAAAGTACATGGTACTAGTCACTAAACAAGTAGACTGCAGAAATCGAGACAGCAAAACCCGACTCCCCCATAATCCTGCAGTATAATCCCTGTTTAGCAATTCTGTGATTCGGGGGGACCTGATAATGCTGAGAAACAATACTCTGTCTTCTAATTGCTCTTCGCACCCTCCAAAGCGTGGAAACACGGGGGAAAAAAGATTCCCCCACACCTTCCCCCTTTGTTGCTTTCAGCGATTGGGTTTTTCAGTGGGCTTTCCTACTCCGGGACACACAGCCCTCCTCAGGGCTCCCGCTACAATGGACCCGGCAGCGACCCTCGGCATCTCCCGTGCTGTGCAACCCATCCCAAACCACTGCGGCCACTTAGAGAGGGGCGGGAGGCAACCGGGGAGACCCCGCAACCCCAGCTCCCCCCACTACCGCCGCAGGACAGCCTGCGCCAGGGAAGTCACCCGAGCCAAGGGGGGGTCTCCTCCCCATGTGCGGCTTTCCGCAGGCAACACTTCCCTCAGGCGGGCTCCCCGCCGCCCGCAGGCGGGCAGGCGCTGACAGCCGTGCGGGTGAACCCTGCAGGTCTTCGCCTGACTCCCAGCGGAGCGGCGGCCGCCCGGGGCCGGAGCCAGCAGCAGTTTCCCACCCCTCAGCTCGCCTCCCCTCCCCGCCACCCCGCGGCGCAGAGGACGGGCTCCTCCGGCAGCGAACAAAGCCCGCGCCAGGGGACAAAATTCCGCCGGGAGCGGCCCGTTAAACAGACCGCCTGCCTCCACACCGCGCCCCGACCCGCACAGAAAGGCGCTCATCCCGCCCGCCACCCGGCTGGCAGGGTTCAAAGGCGGGAAGGGGCCCTGCTGTCCCGGTGTGCACCGCGGTACCTTGGATCCCGGTCTGGTGGGACATGTCGCACCGCCTCGCTCCGGGCAGTGCCGCCGCCTCACAGCCCGCCCGGCCCGACCGCTCTCACGTGATGCGCCGCCGCCACTCAGCGGCAGGGAGGGGGGAGCGCGGCTCCTTCCGGCACCCGCCGGGCCGGGCCGGCCCCAGCTCCCCTGTGCGCTGCTGCTGCCCTCTAGAGCGGAAACCGGGCCGGGCTGACCGCTCGCTCTGCTGCTGACCGCCTACAGCGGAGACCCCTTTGGGCCGGATCTCTCTTCTGGGCCGGATCTCTCTTCTGGGCCGGATCTCTCTTCTGTACCCGCTCCCCTGTTCCGCACCCGCGGGCGGCGCCTCTGGGCTCTTTAAAGCAGGGACGGGGTGCAGCCATGTCCTGGTCTCTGTCCTGCCTGTCGACCAGCCACCTGCCGTCCCACAGCACGACATAGCCGGCCCTGCTCCCGGGGTCATCCTGGAGAAAGGGAGAAGTGCTGAAAAGGAACTGAGGTGGATTGAGTTATCTCTAGGAGTCTGTTGTGGAGACCTCTCCTTCCAGCTTGGGGCAACAGGGAAGGAGTCACAGGGTGGGACGCAAGGCTGCTCGTGTGTCCTGTCACTTTTGTATGAAACAGTCACCCGATAAAGAGCCCGGAAAGCAGCTCAGAACCACGGCTGCTTGAGCTCCAGCCCCTGACAAGGCAATCTTTCTGTGTTAACTTCGTATTATGTGCTACTTGGTGGCACTTGATCAACAGAAATAGTGAAGATTTCTTCTCTTTCAGCATGAATCTGACAGTTGAGATGCTCGTCTGGGTTGTCAGAAGCATGTACCCGCTTCTCAGCAAGTGGCCTCTCCACGCAGTCAAAGGCTTTTACAACTTTTCTGACAAAGTTTCCCTAAACTTTTTATTTTAAAGTTCCCAGTGGCAAGTCCCATGTCATGAATGTAAACATGCCCTGAAGGGAGGTTTGCCACTGCTGTCTTTCACAGGCACATCTGTGCTGGGGTCTGGATTAGACTACACAGGAGAAATGTTCAGGCAAGTGTAAGATACAACAAGATATCTTACTTATCACTTAGTGCAATGTCCTGATGCTGACGGTTCCTTCAGAATCCTGGGAGTTAGAAGGGGTATAATGGGTCACTGTTCAACCTGAGGACACAAGAAATGCTGTAACAGCGCATGCCAATATGCCCAGTGGACCAGGCAACAGAAGAGCAAGGCAAATGCATGGTAATCTTTTCCTGGCTCACCTTCCCGGGCTCCAGAGCGCTGCAGCTCTGGAATTTCCAAAGTCAGTTGTGTTGATATATGCGGGTGCCTGTGCTTTGTCATATCCCTAGTTTAAACAGGTGAGGGATTTGGTGTCCTAATTGGGAAATGTGAAATAGCACTGTAACTGCAGTATGTGAGTTGTGCTGTGTAATCCTAGTCTAGCGAATACAAAGTCACTATGGAGACATGTCACCAGCTACTGAGCTGAAACTCACTGCAAGGACTGCAGCAGCTGGGGAAACGAAGCTATAGTTTGTCTTTTCCCTAGTCCTATGTTCTTGGTTCCTCCCCCGTGTTTGTGTTAGTGTTTGTAAAGGATGGATTTGCCTGAAAATTTACAGGGGAATAACAAGTTTTCCTTGGTAGGCATATATTCAGAAACGACAGATAGGTCCTGAGGAGCACTACTGCTGTCACAATGTGGTAACAAGGGTGTGTAGCTAAGACTGTGGAACTATGCTTTCAATGGAAACCCAGGCTTCGATGGAAATACCATAGCGGTATGAGACTATAATGTCTGTCACCATATCCAGATCACCTTGAATATCTGAGGTCACATCAATTCCCACTAATCTGCCAGAGGGCTCTGAAGTATGGAAGTGGGATCTTAATATCTGCTTCACCTGAAACAAGGCTGGTACACACTGGCATTAATAGCTCCTTTTTGGCAAAAAGACAAACAAAGTCTAAATCTTTTTTCTTTAATTTCAATATCACAAATATTTTCTTTTATTAGTGTTTGATGTTTAACATAGAAGAGGCATTGCACAGAAACGAGCACAAGGAAGTAACAATTTTATGTCTATTGAAGATGCCTAAACTTCTGAATTTTAGTGTTTTTCAGAGTCTTACTAAAATGGTTTTGATTATAAAAGTTCTATCCAAATCATAAGAGGG
This sequence comes from Micropsitta finschii, assembly GCA_034783455.1. NCBI lineage: Eukaryota > Metazoa > Chordata > Aves > Psittaciformes > Psittacidae > Micropsitta > Micropsitta finschii. Next base: position 3,576 of record JAVHNF010079010.1, on the reverse strand, counting down.
TCAGGAGAATAATAATAGGGAAGTTTGTTTGTTAGCATATGCATTAAGTAACTTTTTCCTTTTTGTTAGTTATGTTTATTCCTGTACTTGAGTGTAATTTTTTTCTAATATGTATTAGGGTTTCTATCTAATTAAGGCAGTGATTGTTTTGGTAGAGGCAGCATATTGCCCTTTTCCAAATTTTACTAAGACTCTTGTAACTGAATGATAAATGACATTTATAAAAGGAAATATTTTTCATAGACTTTGCTACAGCATTTTCAATGTGAATTCTGGGTCTTGTTTTCACTTTCTGTCTTTATTGTCTTTCCCTATAGATTTACTTATTCATTGATTTAACAGTGCTCTTCCACTTATGCTAGTTTATTAAATGCTGTGGTTATAACCTCTATGGAATTCCCAGTTAACTGTCTTCATAGTTCCATAATGGCATGCAAACATTTTCTCCTGTTGTGATGTAGCCAGGAAGGCCTGTCCCAGGTTTGACTATAATTGTCCACCTAACACTGGAAATGCACAGTTATTTACACAGTTTTTATTACTGAAGTCTGTAGTTACGTTGAGGTGACACTTCAAATGCTAAAGACATTTCCAACAGCTGAAAGTGAAAACTTCTCTGCTGGGCAATATTATGACTTCATTGTCTTGCTGTGGAGCTCCATTGCCTGTAAATCTCTATCCTGACACTTCAAAGCTTCAACTTACATTATTCTTCTCCCCCATCAGCATGTTCTTCAAAAATAACCATTTTTTTATAATTATAATAATAGAGAGTTAGTCCATCACAAGATGAATCTTCTTCCATATAGAGTAAGAATGAATATCATTAATTCCTTCAGAAATAAGTGAAAACTTCATTTCTTCAACTCTGTTTGCTTCCAGTAATCTACATTCCCATACTCCCATAGGTAGCTAAACAAAAAAATTAGAAATCACACTCTTAAAGTTGGATTTGCTTTTAACTTCAAGGATACATGTGAAAGTTGTTCCTAGCAAAATGGACTTTGACTTCTGAATATGCCAGTGTTACCTGTTTGTAAGTCTCAGTCTATGTAGCTCTATTCAACGATCACACTATGTCCAAGTCAAATAAAACCATATTTCTTTGTGATGGTGTCTTATGAGCTTATGGAGCTTATGGATAGTCTGCTATTAAGAAGCATTGCTGTAAGAACTCGTAACTCACTTGCCATTATAGCAAGTATTTTTTATTACAGTGTGGACAGCTCTCACTTCACATTCATCAGCAAGTCTCTATAGAAGTATGAATATATCTCTAAATTTCTTTATGCTTTGAAGTATTTCTGTTCATTTCTCATAAATGAGAAAATAAACCATACTGTCTTTTAATATTCATAATCTGAGAAGCTTTTATTTCTGGCTTCTGAAACAGCTGACACAGTAGATGTAGTCTGTGGATGGCCAGCAACATGTTAGATACACAACTATTTTAAACTGAATTACAAGACACCCAGGTTTGAGGTACTGGGGTTTTCCTAGCCATTGCCATAGATGAAAACAGATTTGCAGCAATAGGTTTTGCTATTCTGAAAGTTGCAGACAGCTGATTCTTTTCATGTTTTGGTAGGCTTTGTTAATAAGAAGCAAATATTGGGAATTCTTCTGTTTTGTTAAATGCATTCAGACCTTATTAAGGAGTTGATTCTGAAAATGGTTTGTTGATAGCTTTGTCCATTTCTAGCCCTTATTGTGATCTGGTAAATCCGCAGATAGACACTAGACATGGAATCTCTATGTTCTCGATGCACAGCATAATGAGCAATATGATGATCAAATTGTTTCATTCTCTCAGTGATTTTAAAATTACAGAATTTCTTAAGTGTTGTTTGTTATTTCATGTACTTACTGTAATAGCAGTGATTAGCTAACATGTTAATACCACTGCAAAATCTTTGTGCAAAATGATTTGTGAGCCGGTCATGGTTTCAGGCACTCTTTCCAGATTTTCTGTTCTGCCTCCATGGTTTGCTATTTTAATGTATTTCTGAATTATGACTGGTACCTCTGTGGTTCTTGAATATTGCTTCTTCTGTTCAGTGAGAAATGTTAAAACCTATGTTTGCTTTGCCAGTTATTGATGACAAGATTCAAGATGTATCCTTGTGTGTAGAGCACACAAGAGCTTTTGTAGGAATCATCTTACATGATGTTCAAAGTGATTCTTGGGTCAGAGAAAGCAAGAAAAACTTTGTAAAACCTGAACAGCTCCCTTAGGCCTTTGGAATAGATTTATATGTCACAAGTGCCATTTTAAGCTGTCAGGACTAAGCTAGTGCATATGTGCTGCCTTCTCAGACCATCATATACCTGACCATATATACCAAGATTTAAAATTTGACTGTATTCTAAGGGAAGACTGCACAGAAAACAGAAGCAGGATATGATCTCCTCCAGTTGGGTGAGTGGCTAAAGAGATATACTAATTATTTGTAGCAAGGTATATTAAATTGCTGTAGCTCAGATTGAAAGTGGTACCAAAGCAGTAACTGAAGTCAGATTGTTATATTCATTCAACGGGAATGAAGTCTTTCCACCAAAAAGAAGCTCCACTTAAATAACACTTATATTAAAAATGAACATCTTGTATCAGAAAAAAAAAAAACAAACTTAAAAAGAAAACATGAGCTGCTCTTTGTGTTCACGTAAAACCTTCCTCTGGATCTCAATCTACGAAATTGTTCCAATATCCACTTATTTTTTAAGAGACTGGGTACATTTGATGTCTTTCAGCATCCTCTCATGTTTTCATGTCAATTAGGCCTACTCTACCTTCCACTCCATTGGATTTGTTAACTATTTCTTGATGAGAAAGAAAATGTGCTTGGGACTGTCTCAGTACCATTGGATAATCATACTGACAGCCCAGCACATAGCAGCTGTAGAAGAACCTCTTTAAGAAAGGTAGTGAGTCCTGGCAGAGAGCCACCAAACACAATACTGTCTAGATTTAGAGTAGACCTAATCTGCCGAGTTCAGTAATTACCTCCTGCAGGTGGGTGGCTTGTCTGGCCAGTAGTCATGTCTGAGCATACAGCAGTATTTGAAGTTTGCATGATCTAAATGAGAGGTAAGTAGTTTTAAGTACTCTGGAAAGTAGTAATTTTCTCAAAGATTTCCTCACTCAAATATTCCTGTCATTACAAACATTTAAAAATATAATAACAAGGCAGATACAATGATAAGGTAAAAACGCATATTACAAAATTAGAGATTATACTTCTGTTTTTCCTAACATCACATGGAGGGTATCCTGAAATTATTAAGAATTCTCTCACTGACTTTGGTCTGGACAAGGCTCTACTAGCAGAGAGTGTGTGAACTGCTTCTAATGGCAGATGATCTAGAATGATAAACTGGTGAAACACTAACATGGATTCAGTAATTTCCCTGGTAAACGCAAAAGAGAGACACTGGGCAACATTCTTTTCACACCTATTTCCACTTTCTTTTAATATTTACTTTAGATAAGTGCATTGACTCATTCTAAAACACTATCAGCTGAAACATCAGCACTATGCTGCTGATGTGCAATTGTTTGTCTTGTTTTCCACCACT
>JAVHNF010079007.1:6381-17692 GCA_034783455.1 Micropsitta finschii | reverse complement strand
ACAAGGGGTGATGGGTTCAAACTGAAACAGGAGAAGTTCAGGTTAGATATAAGGAAGAAGTTCTTTAGTGTGAGGGTTCTGAGACGCTGGCGCAGGGTGCCCAAAGAAGTGGTGAATGCTCCATCCCTGCCAGTGTTTAAGGTCAGGTTTGACAGAGCCTTGGGCTGCATAGTCTAGTGTGAGGCATCCCTGCCATTGCAGGGGTGTTGAAACTAGATGATCTTAAGGTCCTTTCCAACCCAAACCATTCTGTGATTCTCTGAAATTTGTATATTTTTTAAAAAAAATTCTTCATGTTATATAATAAGACCAAAAATGAACAGTCTATACAAAAAAGTGTCAGTAATTGGAATGAAATATATGAATCACTGTAGCTAGGTACATTGTTCCAGATACATCTCAGTTTTTCAGGGTTTTTCTTCTTGATTATCAGGTCTGCATGTGAAAGAGTGATTATGTTCTATTATGTGACTGCTTCTTTACCCTCTGGCTTCTGTATGAAATAGCTAACTAGAATTATCACTTGTTTGAAGGAGTATGAAATCCTAGATACATTCCGATGTGGAAGTCTCATGTTCAGTGTGTCATAGGTCTGTCTCAGTTAAATTCTTATTACTAGAGATTCATTTTCTGACTGTAATGAGATAGCACATCACGAACTCATGTTTTAGTCAGTGTGATTGGGAATATAGATGGGGTGTTCAACAACCAAGATGTAGTAGTAGCATATGTCTTTTTAAAATTTATAATGTACAGTAGTCATGATAGATTTCAGAAACCAGATATTGTTTCAGAGTATCCAGCTTCATTTGATAAATAAAAGTTCTTTAATGATACCATCTGTTCAGGCCTTGTGGTTTTGGGTCCAGTATCTTCTTAGTGTAGATTTATGAATTTTCTATGATTATTAGATGTCTCTTCTCCAACTTTCTTCCAGTTTTCTTTCTATTTTAACCTTTCTTTCCTAGCTGTCTTTTTTTGTTTGTTTGATTTTCCTTGATCCATTCTCTTAAGTAAAAACAGTTAGAATTTAGGATTAGGCATTAGTGCTCCATGTTGCCTCTTTGCTTTGCCTTCTGTCTTGGAACTCTCTTTAAACTGTCAATCTTGTAAGAGTGAGAATCCTTAACAGGAATTACTGGCCTTTTATACTGCTCTTAGTGTTTGGTTGTTGTTGTTGGGTTTGGGTTATTTTATTTTATTTTTAATATATACCCTGCATTCTTATTCATCAGTCTGTAAGGTGGCTCTCACTTGTCACCCTGTTGTTCCCCTCTTTCTGAAAGATGAGAAGCTGCAGCTTGCCCATTTTGGTCATGCTATGACTGGTTTCTGTCTGTGGGAGCTCTGCCTTTCACTGAGGGGAGAGAAATGCACAAGTAGAAGAGGAGTGTGCAAACCTTGGTGTTCTCTCACAAACAGCTTGTCTCATATGCTGTCCTTTTCAGTGTTAGAGGTGTTGCCCCAGACTTGACTACAGTCTACCAGTGTCTTGGTAGAGAGAAAATGTAGAGTATTGGAGAGTGCCTTTTAGCATGAAAGAGAAGGTTAAACCAAACGCAAGATTAAACCAATCTGGGAGTTTAAGACATGCACACTCATCTAAAATGAAGCATGCTGAAAGTGGTAAACTGGTTGGATGAAGAAACGAAAATCCTGCAAGTGGTATCTTGGCAATTATGAAACAAATTATTTTTCCCTGTTAAGTCCTTAATAAAGTGAGGCAGGGGAAAGCATATGCAGATGCTTTTTCATTAAACCCCCAAAGCCACAATGAGAAGGAAGGCAGTATGTAAATTTCTCATATTACATCATGATTTGTCTCTGAATACTTGGCATTATTTAAAACAACTTTGTTGAATTGGGTGAACTTTGATCCTAATGAAGAACATTTGATGATATGAAGTACAGACTTTAAACTGGTGTTTATCTTGGATAAATATTTCCAAGTATTATAGGTATATCTAAATAATCTAATATTGCTATTTATAGTGTTGATATGCAAATTTCCATTAGCCAAATGAGTGCATTTCCTGCTTTTCAAATTGTTCTTGATGTTTCAGTTTCTCTAAGCTGAAAGAAACCATTTTTTGATATTTTGCTGCCTTTAGTAATTGGAGAGCAAGGCTGCCTATCACTAAAGCTACTGAAAAAGAATTACCTTTGCAGAGCATATTTTTAAGACCAGCACATGTAATGGAGATTTCAGGCCTATGTGCCATGGCAGCAATAGCTCTAACTGTTTTTACAGATTTTAATATCACTGCAGGGTTGGGTTTTTTTTTTTTTTTGTATCATTCATATTTTTAATTTCATTTGCACTACTTAGATGTCAGAATAATTGCCACTTGCAAAATAAATTAACTAAAACAAAGTTCACAGGTATTAAATAGCAGTGGAACATGGAAAAAGTGGGTGGTGGGAATAGCAAAAGAAAGAAATGCATTAGTTCTGTGTTTGTACCACCCAAGCTGTCAGTGAAATAAGCAGCCTTATTTGGGAATTGTGGCCCTCCGAAGTATGGACATATATGAGAGAAAGTGATGTTTTAACAGAGGGGAGGAGGAAATTGTTAGATGATGCACCTTCTGTCTTCTCTGAGGTTTAGGTTTTATTTTCTGTTTACTTACTTTGGAGCCTGTTAATTCACCTTCAGATTTTTCGTACTGATTGACTACCAACCTGTTCCTTTAAACTTGGTTTTGGTGTGTGACTTCTGTTCTGAAGATAGACTTGAGCATCTGGACTGAGGCCTGATTCTATAGTGTGTAGGCTGTAAGACTTTTCTGATAATTCTATTGCACGTAAAACTTTTGGAGAACTCTGTTTCTCAGCATGAAGTGGGTTTTGGGTGGTTTTGGGTGGTTTTTGTTGGGGCTTTTTGGTCTTTGTTTTTTATTTTTGTTTGTTTGTTTTGTATGTCTCATATCATGAGTTACCAGTGAGCTTGAATTGCTGGTGAGTATTGTATCACTGAGTGAGAGGAAAATCAGTTACCATTCTTAGAGTTCTGGAAGTACTACTAACATGTATCAAAATGTCAGTAAACTACGCCTAAAAAACCTGACCATCTTCCATGGATGAGTGGGGGTTAGTAGTACATTTGCAGCACGGTGGTGAGGAGTAGCACTTGGACCTTTTAGGTGCTGCTTGTGGGTTAAGTTTTAAGTGGTTTTGGGGGTGGAGGCATGCATCTTGATGTTTTTTGGTTTTGTTTTGTTGTTCATTTTTTTCTTTTTTTTTTTTTTTTGTTTTGGTTTGGGTTTTTATAACCTTATAGCTGGGTGTTCTTGTTTTAATTCCTATGATGATTATTGTGAGGTTGTTGTAAAATTAATTTGTTAGCCTTCAGAGGAAGGACATGCATGCTTATTGTAAATTACATGCATCAAATTGATTTGAAATTGGACCATTAGTTACATTGATTTAAAGTGCCAGAAAATTGATCTAAATTTCATAATTTAAGAATGGAACTAGTTTCTCTTACTTATGGGAGGATGATTTATTTAGAGACCAAGTGGAGCATGAGTACTTGTATAATAAAGTAGATAATGGAGAGGCGGCAGTGCTGGGAAAGAAGTAAAAGGGCTATCACAGTTTACTCAGGAAATAATTTCAGTGTAACCCAGTGAAAATCAAACATACCTGACTATTTCTGGATTTCCCGTTAAAATGTGTCTCTGCATACTGTCATGTGTTTAACAATTGCATTTCTTTCCCATTTTAGTATGCTTTAAAGCTTTGGATGGCAAGCTTTGTGTCTGTTAAATAAAACCTTCTAAATAAAAGGTTTTCCAGTTGTAATGGATAAGATGGTGTGTATATATATATCTCATAATATACTCAGGAGAAGATGCTGATTAGGAAAATTCCGAAGTTCATTATACTGGAAACTTTGAAAAGCTGTCAGATCCTGAAATCTGAGAATTAACAGTTGGGGAAAGCATGTGAAAGTAAAATTTGACCTCTTTTTTGTTTCTAAACCTTTACAACTGGTGGTACTATTCTGTGTAAACTGTTAATCCCGTGGCTAGTTCTGTGGAGCCAGCAAACCCAGTTAGGCCATGCTGAAATGTGCACTGTTTGCGGTTTGAATCAAGCGAAGTGAAATTGCACAAACTTGGAGTATAGCAGTCTTGAAGCAATGTAATTAGCAGATTATCTGTGTATATGACACTGACAAATACTGTTACATTATAGAATATTTGTAACCACTTGAAGCAGTTAATTCTGTTTCCTCAGATAATTAGTTCATAGAAAGAACACATGTATTTGTGCCCATAGATTGTGACCTCTGATCCACAGAGTCCTCTTAAATTTAAACATTTCTGTGTACGACTCAATATGAATGTCTTGGTACTCAACTTTTCCTTACTTGTCTTAGATTCTTAATGCTGAGAATAACAGACCTGGATTTGTGAATGTCCAGTTTCTGACAGGGAACTCATGCTAACATTAATACTGTGCCCTGCTGGGACTTAAGGCTGAGCTGTCTGGAGGTGCACAGGAGGGGAAAAAACCCAAAGATGATGTGTGTGTGGGTTTGTATCTTACTGTTTTGAAGTTATTGAAGCTAAATACATTAAGAGAATCAAGTAATACGTGTAGCTTTTTAGACAAGTTATGGCAGTTCTAAACCTGAAACAATTTTTTAAATGGATTAAGATGCACTCATTGTAACTTTTCTAAGCTAAACTCAGCAGATGTAATGAAAGATAATTATAAAAGTGAGTGAAAATGGGGGGCAAAATCTTTGATATAGAGATTAAATTTAGTTTTTAAAATAGAAAAAGTTTTCTAGTTCTTGATTATAGTTTAGTTATACTAATGTGTTTGCTTGAATTTGTTCAGATTTTTGGAAGAAAGATAGCAAGTATTTAAACAAATCAGTGGCAGAAATATGTTTTAATCTTGGTGGTGAAGAAAGCAAGCTTTGGGAGGCCAGGGCCAAGGACGGATGTTAAAGCTTTTGGACTACTTTTTTGGTTTTAATGTACAAAAAAAAAAAAAAAAATAAATTAAGTAAGGTTTAACATCTTCAAATCATGATTTGTGTTTATCTGTGAAGTTGCCCACTGGCTCTTTCACTTACCCTGCTTGGTATTCATTTAAATATATTAGAAAATGATATTTAAAAGAAATGCTTCTAGTGGTTGCTAAATTCATTAATGGTTAAGAAGCTAAAAATGACTTGACTCAAAGGTTTTGTTTATGTAGTAAATGCATGTCAAAAAAAAATAGTTGCATTCTAACTTGCCCTGTAAGTAGTACCATTAGTAATGAACATCATAGAGGGACCTGACAATGTATGAATTATTCACTGGTAGATTATTATATCTTTGTTGTTAGCATGGAAGATAATGAACATAATTACTGTGGCAGTTTACTCCGGGGAATGTGCAGTTCTCCCTTCCATCTAGACTACCATCTAAAGGAGTATAAAGAGAATATGGGTGAAGTCTGGTAGCTGAGTTGCTGCTGCTTATTTCCTCCTTCTGCTGCTTTAGTAGGTGCCTATTCTTTCTACATGTTAATCTTAAAGGTGGGTTTTGGTGATGGATTTCTGTTGTTTCTGTTTTGTTTATTAGGAGTAGTAATCATGTTTCTGTTCTCAGTCTGGCATTACTGAGTGCTGACTAAAAGATTTGATGTTTAATTCTAGTAGCATTGTAGATTTACCCTCTTCTATTTGAATGGTCTATTATAGTAAATTAGTGTGAACAGTCTAATTGCTTAGGAAATCCAGGGTGAAAGGTTAATCAGCAATTTGCCTTTCTTTAAAGGACTTGTTATGATTTACTTGTTTTAAAGAACTTTGCAAGGCATTAGTTTGTACACCTCTAATCTATGAGGCTGTCCACCTGATCTTAAGTTAAGCTTTTTGATGAACCAAGTATTTCTATTTTGTTTTATATTATGATAATGTAAATTATCTGTAATAAGCCATCCTAATTAAAGTTGGTAAATCTACAGCTCTGCTCCAATTACACACTAATCAATTATACACTAATTTAATTCTACTTAGCTTGATACAGTGCATCATTAATCAGGTTCAGATTTAATACAACAGATTTACTGTATTAACCAAAAAATTGGTGCATTCAAATAGGGGGAAATAAAGGAAGTCACGATGCCAACCAGTGTACATAAATACTCTCTTATCAATAATGTGTTACAAAAGATTTCACTTTTCCTTGGGGAAGTATAACTGAAACTAGTTCCTTCTTTGTGAGCAGATTATTGTTATGAGCTGAAACCACTGAGAATATAATACATTTAAGTAGATCATGGTGGTTCTGAATGCAAGACCTAATTATCTAATGTAGGCATTTGTCTCACTTCTAATGTTATTTAAATGGTGCATTGTAAATTAAATTTGCCAAAAGTTGCAATGCCCTTTGTGATAGAACTGTAAAAGCCAGTGGCCAAGTAGATGTCTTTCCGTTCAGAGTTCTGAAAGCTTTACCCACATATAATTCTTTGTAGAAGTTGCTGCTCTTACTAATCTGCTGCTCTTTTGATGGGCTCTTACACGGCTACATGTGCAAGAAGGCTGTCTGCATGCTCTGTTTTCCTTCTCTCTTTGCAAGGCCTAGGAATGACTGAAATCTGCTATCTGGAGACTCTAAAAGTTTGAAAGTTGCAGGGTGCGGTTCACTTGAAATACACAGATGCCATGCAAAGCTAATATGGTTTCCAAAAGGGCACACAAATAAAGACATTAACCAGACAAATAGACAATACTTTAAAACAGAAAAGAAATAGACCAGCAAACAAAAGGATACCAGGTCTGCAGATGAGGTCACTTAAAAAACTGCCATTCCTCTCAGAAATGTTTAGTGTAACTAAAAAAAGGGTTGATGGGGGGAATAAGGTACTTGAATAGGTATTTCATAAAATAATATATAGAAACTAAATTAAACAATTAAAGAAGTTAAATTTTATTACTGAGAGGAATGTATGATAAATTTTCAGATATCTTTGCCAGAGAAAAATGCAGGAGGACAGTTACGTTGTGCAACAAATTTTGGAAAACATTACTGGAAAACAGAAATAAGAGAACACATGGAGAATAGTTACTGTCCTCAGGCCTGCTGTTCTGGATAACATGCATCTTTACATTCTTTCAGAAGATTAACTTTTCCAGGAGATTCGTAAGGCAGCCTTTTAGAGCTCTACAATTTGTACAGGTCTGATTTAGCTTAATAATCTTTGCTAGCCAAGTTTGGCTTCCCTGTTGTAGGGCCTGAAGCTGAACTGAGGAGGAAAAAAGGGTCTTTGAAACTTCTCTGGGTATTACATAGTTCATTTCATGTCTTCAGGATGCATATTGTCCAGTGATATCTTGTATTGACATTTTGGGGAAATATTTGTCCTTTCTACAAGTTAAGCTAACAGATGTGCAGTCAAATATCAGTGCCAATAACTATGTGGTGATTGTTCATGAAACACAAGAGTTTACTTTTGGAAGTATTTTTAGGGTGGATGTGCCTAACTAATCATTATCTCTGAAAGTCATGTAAAGTAATCTGACTTGTTTTGTGTTAAAACTGAGCGATGACATTTATACAGGCAGTTAGCACCATCTCAACTAAGGTGACAGTAACTGTCAGTTCTGTGATTGTCCTAATCCTTCAGTCTTGTTAACAGCTGTGCATTTCTATGGCGGTGGTCTTTGGCAGTATGATCATAGACTATTTTTTATGTAGCATTGTTTGGAGTACAATATGAAAAGGATGGTGATTACATAATGAAAGGATGTCTTTGTCTTTAGAGCACCACAGTGTGGAAGATGGGATATGTGAAGATGAGTGAGAAGACCGGTAATGGATAGTGAAGACAGGGTTCCTTTAGAGCAGAATTGCATAATCTCCTGGAAGATTGTAATCTAGTCTTGTTGTAAATTCTCCAGCTTCCACATGTGACTTTGTTTCCCAAGTGTTTGACTTGTGATTTTAATCTGCTGAGTACATACAGTTGTAAGTAGATGAATTGAAATTATACTTTGAACATATATTAAGTACTGGGTATGAGAAACCTGGATACAGAGAAAAGCAGGTTCTAAGCATACCAAGTTGTACACTCAAAACTAGTATTTCTTTTTTTTTTTTTTTTTTACCTTTGCTCCTACAGCAGTAGGATAATTACACCTTTAATCTCATTGGGACCCTATGAAATTATATTTATTTGTACTTGTATTCAGAATGTTTCAGTATAGAAATTAATGTCACAAAATACTGCTGAGAAAGTCAATAATTCTGTCTTTGTAACTGGTATAGAGAAAGTGTAGGACCAAAAGCTGAATAGGGAGCTGAAATAGAAAGCAGCACACGCAAGAATGAGCCAATGTCTTACATCCAACTTTTCCTAACTTTTAAGTGTTTGACTTGGAATTCACATGATTTTAATGTAAGGAGTTTGTGTGTCATTAATTGTTTCATACACTGTTGTATACCTCTCTTCTGGGTACAGACCTGGTTTGTATTGTGTTGTAGTTTGAAACTTCAGCAATTTTGCTTAAAATTGGACTGTTACCACGTTAGAATAGATCAGTCAACTGAGAAATCCAGAGTCTTGCATCCAGGAAACAGAAATTAACTGAAATGTGCTGGAAGTTTGGTTTGTTGCTTTGTTTGGGTTTTTATATGTAATGTTTGATTTGAGACATCTAATAATTGTGCACTGTTACCTGTTGTCTCAAAACACATCATGTGTTACATTTTAGTGCATAATTTTAACTCTGTTACTAATTAGTAGAGGAGAACAGAGTTAAAGGTGGAGAACCTCATGAATGAAAATCAAATTATTAATGAGGTGATAACAATTTATAACGGTAAACTTTGTTCACAGTGTATAACTGGTTGTTTTAGGAATTTGTATCTTAAGAAAGCATGCACAGATGCATAACTTAAAATGATGCTCTTAGGTATGTGCCACTGTACATGAGACTATTCTGTAAAGTATTTCTCTAGCTCTCATTGCAAGTCACTGAAAAGGAACAAGTGATCATTTGCACAGCAGGGGTTTTGATTTGTATGATATAAAGGCAATAATTAAGTCATGATCTTTGCTAACTTCCTACCATGTATGGTATTTAAATGGTATATTTATTTATGCGTACCACGTAAAAAAGTGAATGTACTTATGTCTCAAATTTTGTAGGGAAGTAAAAATCTTCTCTGAAAACATAGTTATAAATTGCCTTTGTCACTGGTGGCTTTAAGTCTTATATCTTCAAAACAAGTCTTTCTAAATGTTGGGAGAATGTTAGCTACTTTCCAGTTATGATGACTGCTGCAAAAGTTTCTTTATGTGTTCAAGTATTTTATGCTCATGTATATATTCATAGTGGATTTCTATTTAAAACTTAACTATAATTTCCCTCTATAATGAACTAGAGCCTATTAATAAAAATCTTTGTTAAAGTTTTGTAAAATGGACACAGCCCTCAACAATTATGGGAAGTTAATTCAACAGTTATGAAGAGTTACTTTTTAGAAATAAAAGCATATTAGCAGTATAAATGTATTTTAAGAGTATAAATGTTCCAGATGTTGCCAGTATTCACAATTGACCACAAATAAATATCACTACTAAATTGTCTCCCTCAAAAGTAAGTTCTGCAAATACAGTTGTGCCTTTGAGTATGGCACAAAGCCACAGCAGTCACTTTTAAATCAGAGGAAGAAGAGATCAGGGATATAAGAGCCTAAGCTGACAATACTCTTAATTCTAGACCAGTTAAACTGCCATCTGTTGTTATATATGGGCAGATATATATGCTGGAGCAAAAAAGATGTATTTATTTTGCTATATATTATGTATATGTTATATATATGCATACATACATTTTTCTTGTTTTTTTTTTACTATTCTTACATGAATTCAAATAGGAGTAAAGTGGTTTGGAGACTGTAATTGTTACTTCTGTATCGGCTTCTTAGATACTGTTGAGGGATAACATCTTTCAGTATTGTTTGGTTACTAGAATGCATGCTTTAAACACAACTTGTATTTGGCTCTGTTTTGACAATAGTAGTTAATATTGTATGGCTTTTGTTAAAGCACTGTTGAAAAAATATCTTATTGAGCTATTTGTGGTGTTTTTTTTAAAGATATTTAAGATTTCACATACAGTTTAACTGATCACAGATGAAACTGTAAATTAATACCTCATGATTTTTAGTGACTGTAGGGCATTGTTTGTAATTCAAAGCTGCTTTGTTCCTACCCACTAGGAAAAGACCCTGTTCAAGCAAGCAAATTAGAGTTCACCATGATATCAAACTATTTACTAAAACTGCAGACTCTAATTCTGAATTTATTATTTCACTGTGACTTTTAAAATAACCTATTTGGAACATTTTTTTAGAAGCCTAAATCTTTAGGGATTGAAATAAGATACAAAATTGGTTTAATTGTTGGTCTTAATCCACCTTGGTCAAAATTTTGTACTCAAAGGATTACATGGTATAAAAAAAGAGAAATGGTTGCAAATTATTCTTTGATTAAATGCTTTTCCATTCCTACTGAATTGTATATGGTCTTGATACAAACAACGGCTTTATAACAGAATACTTTCAGACATGTTTCATTAATAAAGTTTAATTTTCTCTTTCCACTGGTCTTTCTAAGCTAGAGAGAGTCAGGGTAAGCATGTTTATTTTCAACCTCCTTTTTAGTCTTCTCTAGTCTCAGAGAAGACAAAATTATTAGTGAGTAAAAATTGGAGAGGGAAATAGTTTTACGTAATTGAGACATTCTTCCAATGGCAAGACCAAGCCAGGATCTTCTGCTAGAAAGAGATAGGCTTTGTCTGTGAACTGAGTCAAGCTCTTGCAGAGCTGTTCCTCTACAGAGTAGCATATTCAAACTCACAGGAGAATCACCTGCAAGTCTGGTAGGTAGAGATACTTTCTTTAAACTCTCTGCACAGTAATGCTCTATGTGGATTATCCCACAAGGCTATATATGCTACAGAAAATATACTTGAAATATGTTTGAATTGGATAGTATTGCTGTAATATGGTGAACATCACCAGCCAGCATTTGGCATAAGAGTCAAATGTTTTCTTTTGCAAGTGGTTCAGCACACTAAATTAAGTGTAATATTCTTCCCAAGTCCTCTCAATAACAAAGCACTGTGTCATGGTGAAAAAGGCTACTTAAAACAGCTGAATAGCTCACATACCACTGCTTGGTATTATATAAGAACATAGTTATGTTCACATCCAGGCAGTTCAGGGGCTCAGTTAACTAGCAGTTGGGACTGGGGAGGCATGTCTGTGATACATAGCAAGCATTACTGAAT
>JAVHNF010078998.1:0-12214 GCA_034783455.1 Micropsitta finschii | reverse complement strand
TGATCTTTTGGCAAGCTCAATCTGGTGTACATGTAGATATTTTCTATAAATGCCTACACATAAAAATGCAAAAATTATCATCTACCACATATACTTGTTTATGTTATTCTTAAAGAATGCCCCAAATACTTCCTACTAATACAGCCAAAAACAGTTACCTGTAGTTCCCCATGTGCCTGTTTTCATGCTCCTCTTTGGAAATCTGTTTACGTACTTGTGCAAGTCTTTCCTTCTACAAATCAGGAAAATAAGACAATTAAAACAAAGAGCACATAAGCCACAAGCAAAAAGCAGCACATCTTTTGCCTTCCTACCAGTTCTTCTTTTCTCCTTTCCAGTGTGTGACGCTGCTTCTCCCAGTCTGAGGAACCTGGTGACAGTTTTTTCATGGAACCTTGACCATACAGTCTTTTTTGAGACTCAGCCTTCTGTTGAGCTAAATTTTTCCTTTTATCACTTGTCCTGAAACACAGATGTTACTCTGTCAACCCAATGCTGCTGTAGTTTCATCTCACATATATCATCTGTATTTTCCAGTGAGCCATGTGAACTTTATGCCATAAAATTAAAACTGAAACTCTCATTAAGAATTTTTTTCAATACTAATTTTTATGGCTACAATATTTTCACACTTTAAGGTGTTCTTTGGTGACTCTGTACTGTAACTTACTGTACAAACATGATTCTATTTTCCTGAGGTGTAGATTTTTTTCTAACATATCCCAACTACAAAGCTTTCCTGTGGGGTAGGGGTACAGCTGCTGTCTGCATGTGAAACTACTGCCAGCATATTTCTTGTGTGGCCACATGTCCATGACTGCACTCCTATCCCCACTTTAAGACCTGTTTGGAAAATCAATTTTTAATAAGTATGAAAATTACTATTACCATTTATTTTTTTGCAAGCAAGAAGAAAAACCAAGTCTGGGTTAATTTCAATAGCAAAACTGCCAGCACAGGAAACATCTCTATTCTGAAAATACCAACATGGGAGAAAAGGTCTTAATTTTCTCCTAGCCCAGCTCAAATTTCAGACAAGCAAACAAACAAAAGAAAAAAAAATACCAAATCAAAGCAAAAGAAAGAGCCAGACTGAAGAGGACAAGTTTACCGTATGTTGAGAAGCTTTAATGCATTTAGCAGAACGCCTTTTTTTACATCATAGTCTATTTTTTGATCAGTTCCAAAGCTTGGGGCACGATTAATCTGAAAAAAAAAAAAAAAAAAAAAACAAGATACACAAGACTCAGGAAAATTCAGGTTCACTGGGGACACATCTGTCTTAACAGGCTTTGGAGAAACCATTCTTTCAAATACAGCAGAGGTTAAGAGAATACATGTTGAGAAGCTCATTTCTATTTCTGCTTTTATTAAAAAGTAAGAGCATTGAGTATCACAGGCACTGGGAGCCAGGAGATGAACCTTTCAGACACCAAGTTATCCAGACACTTACAATGAACACCATCCAAGTACTGCTACTCAGTCTAACCTATTCCTGGTTGCTTCAAACAGAAAATTTATCATGCAAAGTGCTGTTAACCACATTGTAACAGACGATGTGCCATGCTAGGTAGTCCAGCACAGGAAGAGTTAAACTCTTTCCTAGTCTCCATTCTGAAAGCAACTTTGAATACTTCTCTAAAAAGCAACAACTACATAAGGACAGAAAGGGGCTCTAATTCAAGCTCTTCTGAAGTACATTTAAATAACTCTTCGGATACTCTCTGAAGCAACACCTAGAGATATAAGTTACTAAATCAGTACATAGTGTGAACACATAAAATAATAAGTCTCAGTAACAAAAAGCTTATAAGCTAAGTACAAGGTAAAGGATTTAAAATGTTACCATAATTATAAAGGTACAAGGGAAATGCTACTAAGAATCGGTAAGACTAAATCACACCCTCAACAGCTAGGAGTCCTGACCAGCCACGGTACAACCACTGCCAAGCTTAGAAGCCCCTGCTTAAGAACTTTATGTTTTGGAAAGCTGTGAGGAGAGATAATGAAGTAGCTCCATCAACATTACTAAGAACACCTTCCAGGAAGGTAAAAATGTGTATACATGAGCAATGGCTGTTAATGAGAAGCAGGAATCTTGCTTCGGTAGTGAATGAGCAAGCAATACTGGTTACAGAAGGGACAGATACTAAAAAGCTTCAGAAGAGAAAACTAATACCTTGTGCCCCATGCAAATGAGAAGTGGGATACAGCTAAAGTGTTCAAAGCGGAGGACAATTAAATAAAAAAAAAAATAAATAATAAAAAAAAAAAGCTGTTTATTAAAATTGCATTTTAACACTTCAGATCTGTTAGGGTATCTTAGAGCCTCGACAGCTGTGGGGCAGAACTATTTTGGCTGGTGAGTTACCAAACGTCCTGTTGCTGAGTCCCAACTGCCCCATCACTTATGGTGAAATCCAAGGTACCTTTGGCTTTGAGAATCAGCTTGTTTACTGTTTTTGCAGGCAGGCTGGCAAAGTGAGCAATGAGAGCTGATGTTGAAAGGAAAATCGTGAAAAGTCAGCAGAAATAGGGAAAAGGTGTATATGTATTCTTTTTCAGAAGACTCACCCAAATATTTAATTGATCAATCTCCTTAGACTGATCCACTCATCTGCCACATCACAAGGACTAATTGTTTTTTTCCTATACTGTGCCAGTACAAATATTTATTGACATCCATTTTCAAAAAAAACATGTAAATGTTCCATTTTCAGCTAAGCCAACATGTAAGCATTAACAGAAATGAGCACAAGGATTAAAACCCAGCTCTCCAACATTTCATTAGAGAATATTGCTAGCTGACAAGACCACAGACTTCATTTTCAACATGAAGTTTAAACAAAACAACTGCATTGATTAAATGCAGCTGATAACTGAAATAAACTGGAAATATTCTGATTTTGAAATATCATATTATCTAATCCAGGAAGGATTTATGAATTTTTAAAAACATGTGTGAAGATCCAGTATGAAGCCTTATGTTTCAGTCCAACAAATACTGAAGTACACAAAAAGCTCACTGGACTGAAAAGAGACATGAAAATCAAGCCCAGACTCCATATTCAGGAGAAATAACAGATGTTGAACAAAATCATATTCTGTACCATGTATTAAACTTTTTAATCTATATTAGCAGGTTCCAACTGAAAATATTCTTTGAAATAATGTTTTTGCATGCATTAAAAACAAGTGAACAGATAGAAAGATTTTTTATTAAAATTTCCAACAAATGAATTCCTAATTTTTTATGTACACTGAATCCTTAAATCCAGTGAGACTGCAGTTAGATACAGGGACTTATCTGGAATATATAAAATGCTGTGTTGGTCCAATACTGAATTCCTAGATATGCACAGACACATGCTCAAAAGCACTGATGCATAAACTTCACAGCATAAAGAAGTGCACACTGTTGTATTTATATTTGGTTTAGGTATTTCCTAAATTTACAACAATTTGAACTTCAATATTGGGCATAAATTCTGCATTACTAAAAACTTTATAAATATGTGTTACTTACACGAGCACCAGTGAGAATTAACACTATGAAAAGTGTAAAATAATTTAAATAACAGTTTATTTCCTACAGGGTAAACTTTGCCAAAAATCTACATCTGGCACTTCTGAACAAATGAAACTGTACTGATTGTGTCTATTAAGCAGAAAATTAAAGTGGGGTTAGGAAACATATAAGAAGGCATTTGAATTGCTATTATGAAGCAAAATGTTATTACGAGACATAACACAATCACTCGACACTAAGGTTTCTGTCACTTTAATGCAGTCATTTAAGAGGCTGAAAAGCTACAGCTTTCATAGTTAAAGCTGGAGCATTGCTGTATCACCTGCAACCTCAATTTTCTGACACTCCATTCATGACTAATGCTTGAAATCCCAATATTACTGTGACCTCAATCCTGAGGAGTAACCAGAGGCGCAGTAAAAACTGTGATCCAGTTCTGGACAACTATTGCAAACTTGGCTTGGGGCAGTATGCTTCAAGTAGCAGTAGACACAAGTCCAATACAAATAAAATCTGAGCAACTGGGTACATCAGAAAGTTAATACATAAAAAGCAGGTGTGAATTTAAAGTTCGTCAGTACTTCTATATTAACTATGTGTATATGTATAGGTTGCTTTGGATAATTTATCTTAAAAGTGTCAAATTTTCTAATCTGTTGCTTACAGCAACACACAGAAAAACTGCTTGATAAATAAATACAATATTCCTCTATATGGACTCCTGGATATAATGTTTCTTACATCTATTATGTTTACAATATTACAGTTTTATCTCCTTACTTTAGCTTCTTTACTTTTTATGGCTTTCCAATAAATATAGAACTCAATTATTCACATAATTTTTTACTTCCTCCAACTGAAATCTTCAACTTTTGTTTCATAATTAAAATTTCACTGAAAATTACAGTTTTATACACAATTAATCAAATGGCTTGTAAGCACAGCAGTTGGGTAACTCAGTGTATTTCAGGATTACACACTTGTAAGTAGAGGACCACATATCTGTAATGCTTAAATTAAGAAGCGTAAGTTGAAGTACATCCTGTGAGGGCACCCATCAACAGTTAAATCTGCAAATGATTCTGATTTTACAAATATTACACTCCATAAATGTGTAAGATATACCATTTCCATCTTCACCAAGACATGGGACAAACTTCAGCCTGGCATTTCACTTCTTTACCAGACCAGTCAAAGATCATATTCTCAACTGCCATGCTGCAGCCTATTAGTATGGAGTAGAAAAAGAAATTTTTCAATACCTATCATGCATACCTATTGAAAAGACATTTCAAATATAAATGGAGATCACATTAATTGCTTTAAACCTAAAATCAATTGAATAAATAGTTATACCCTTTCAGTAACAGGAATTAAAGCCCTGTTCAATCTGTAGGACAGCATGAATGTTTTGGGAAGGATCTCACTCTTTATTAAATGATTGAGATTTCTAACAATAGAATTTGAAAGGCAAAAGAAACTTTTAAGCCATAAAAAATCCTGTTGCACAGAATGCTGTTAGTGCCTGTCATTGAGCAGATCTTTGATTAGAGACAATCGGGAAGTCCATCCTAATTGCTCATTTCTAAACTTCACAAATTGTGCAGTGCTAACCACCTTTTTGTTAGCTTCAGCAGAATGCTGGTTTTCCATGGCAGCTCAAACTAAAACAACTGACTGTTGTAGAAGTGCTTTGTGAAACAGATACGGTTTTTACTGAAGAATACAAGCGAAACAGGTGCTCGCTGTTGCAAATCTACAAAGAAAACTGACTGCTCCGTTTCAAACTCTTAATAAGCTGCAAAAAAGGGTTTTAAGGAAATGTTAGTAAAATCAATGAACATTTGAAAAAAATCCATCCATGTGCAGGTTCAGTTACCCAACACTGCTGTAAGTGAATGCTGACTCAGGTCAGCACTGAGAGACAAGGTCTGAGTGAATCCAGTTTATTTTGCTGAAGTTTGGTCATTTTCCACCAGACACATTACTGATTGAAATGCAGAACTTGATCTCAAACAAATAAGATTACATATATGTAATCTTATGTAAACTTTATGAAAAATAGTATCACAAGAACAATTCAAGTGCCAATGAAATGCGAAGAGATAAATCTGAAATATACTACTTAGACTGGAGTAGAAATACAAGAAATGCAAATACCATCACCTTATATATTCAGCTGCTTGGCATCTTCATATAACTACTCATGTAAGGGGCTAAATACTGACTAGAACGAAGTGTTGTTTTGTTAAATGTGATCACAGGGGAGAATCTTAGAAGTCTTGGGCAAAAACTTTATAGTAAGAAAATTGCTTTTGCCTTAAAAGAAAGTACCATCCTTTATTTTTCATGTGGCTATCCGCTGTTTCCAGACAAGATACAACGTTGCTGACTAATCTGTAAAACAGTACTGTAGTAATCTCAATAATGTACCAGTGATACTGTCACAATAGGTATTCATAATATCTGGTTACCAAAGCATTGTATAAGCATCTGTTGGCTGAGAAACAATTATTTAATGTTCAGTGAACTGAGAACCAGGACATACACATGACTAGGTTGCGTTAACATAACATTAGTAATTTTAGCAGGAGGACACATCTTGAATACAGTTGACAAAAACCGGATTGCATGAGAAGCCCCAAAAGTACAGGCAAATAATGACAGCAAAGGCCTTGAAAATCCAGGGACTCTGAGATATACACTGATCACAGCAGCCAAGTAGTGTTCGCTAAAGAAATGAAACCTTGTGAAATAACACTGGGTCTAGGGATAACAAAGAGAACACAAAGCAGAATGGAGGAAATGTAAAACAAGCCAATTACAGTAAAACTTGGAGCAATTTGAAATTGCTGGCCAGTGAATGAACAGTAAGTGTACAGTGGCAGCAAATGAATAAAAATAACCCTAAGTGAAGAAAAAGGAAGAAACCTTCACCATTAAGAGTGTGTTCTTCAAGGAAGAACACAGGACGCTGAGAACTTGCTATAACCACCTACCCATAATTTTTTTCAGAAGTAGACCTCTTGTGCCCTTGCTGGTCTTTGGATCTCCAAGGCACAGGCAGAGGCAGAGTAAACGTTATACATGAGAAAGGAGAAGATACCAGAAAGCTTGTGTATGTGAGTTTTAACTACTTTATTAATAGGAATTAGCAATAATTGGATACTTGGGCCTAAGATGTCCAAAGTAATTTTAAGTGGACTGATGAAGTTTTTAATAGATTGTCCTAGTTCATTTACACTAAATAATAAGTTTATGGATCTGTATATAAGGTGAGTTTCTCTCACCCACATAAATCACAAGAGAAGTTGGGTACCTGGCACCTGAAGCAGTTATAAAAAGATGACCTTTTCCTCCAGTGATCACATCTGTATAAAATCAGGTTGAACAAGGCTGAAGTCCATCCAATAACTTCAACTGTATGATTTTCTTATTTACATAAAATAACCTAACTTGCATATTTTGGTCAGAAAGAATAAACCTGGATTTTCTGGGAGCCAAAGGGAGATCTAGGTAATTGTTGCTACTCAGAAAGGATAGAGGCTGCTGGGACTGCACAGGTGCTTGCCAGAAACATTTGGTGCCACAAGATGGCAATCACGCATTTCCCACAGCCCTCACATTTGTAGAAGGTTCTGGAAGTTCAGTAGCATCAAGGAACAGGAGACCTACACTGCATCAAGGCAAAATAAAGAAAAGTCACCTCAGGAAAGCAGAGTCATTATAAATGTTGCATTTCTCATAACAGTTTATTAAGATATCTTTATAACAGAAGAGCTACAATGAGGTATGAAAAAATGAAACTAGATTTACCATCCTAATCCTATTTTGGCAATTTTCCCGTAACACCAGGAATACTCAGGACCTTGTCATTAGTACTTGTTGCACTATTAGAAAGAATGATTCACTCTCCTAGGCGGGATTTGGCAAGAGGGAAATGGTGGAAAGAGGTAAGTGCGGAAAGCTGGCAAAGAAGCCAAAACAGGATTAAGAAAAACAAACAAGCAAAAAAACCACACCACTATTATAGACAGATATGGGTACACAGAGTACACATGTGTGCATGTATATACACACGGTATGTCTGATCTTTACTAGGCTATGTATAGTATACATCAGTGTGCATACATATATGTACACTGTATGTTTGCTGTCAGAGTACTGCAAAACACACAAGCAAGCACAGTAAAAAAGAGTGGATGAGTAGAGAAACTGAATTACTAAATGTCAAAGTTTGAAGTTTCTGTTTAATTCAACATCTAGCAAAATCAGCCGAAGGATTCCTGGATCACCAAAAGCAGAAAAGGAAATAATTAGACTTCTGCATTTAAAAAAATAATAGACAGGTACGCAACTTCAAGTCCTGAAGTATTCTACAGCAACCCAAGATACCAGAGGAGCATTTACTACTTTATGGGATCCCTCCCTCTTAAACAAAGTGTCTGGGACAGTATCATTCTCTTCTGAGACCCATTATCATAAATGGTGAGTCAAACATCCTAAAATCTCCATGCTGCTTATAAACATCCAAGCAGATAGAGGGCTATCCTTCAGAACAAATTCACTACACAGGTTGACTCACCATCTTTCACAGAAGAGGTCTGCCACCATTTACTACATATAAGTGCATAAACTTACATGCAAGCTACAGGCAAGCCATAGATGATACTCTGGAAGGGTAGAGCTAAATAAAAGGGATAGCAGGCTTTGCTTGACAGAAACGGAAGATGTCAGTGTAATGAAGACTAAGATCATGTCATGTGCTGCTTTTGGCTAGCACATCAAAACCGCCAAATATGCCTATGCATGGCAACGATGAAGAAATTTTATCTTTCTAATTAAAATTATACTGAACCACTGAAAGAAGCATGACAAAGCAATTGCTGAGAGCATTAATGGCCTGAGAACAAGGTTATAATTCAGTAAGTTAATTGTGTACATTTTGCTCATCAGTATCCAAATAATATTCACAATTTATTGTCAATAGACAGTTTTAATACATTTTGCATTTTTCCTCCAGCTGTACAACCTCCCAACCAGTTAACATCATGATATAAGACAATCTGAAAAAAGTTCATCTATATGTTATTAATACTGTAATTAAAAAGACACAAGAGACAAACCACAAACATTCCTGGTTGAAAAAGTATGTGAGCAACATTTAAGCTTAACTGTGCCACTAACACATTCGAGAAGAAACATTTCTTCCAGTACATTCATGACAATTGTTTAACAACATTTCATGTATACAGAATTAGTTTCCTCTGTTTATGATTTACGTGGCTGCTCTTAAAAGCCACAGGAAAAGAAAAGAACATATATCCCCCAAAAAGAAGAAAATTAAGACCATACAAGTCACAAAAATTCCCAGAGCCATACTGCAAAGCCATACTCATGAAGGAAATCTATGTAGCACCTGATTGCTATAAACAAGGTCCTTCAGCCACAATAACAACTGGATTAACATCACATTTCTCAATAAACCTTCATAAACTTCTGCAATGCCATATTCCTTCAGGAAAACAATTACATTTACCTGAGTCTCCAAAAATCACTGCAAGGCAATGCTTCCATATGGATGCTGCAGAAAAAGCACTCAACAACAATATCTCCCGCAATGCACAGATTTTCTTTGAAGTTTTCTCACACAAACATGGATGCAGTTGGGGGTTTCATTAACTTCACTCTTAAAAATTTACATTTGTTTAAAGAGGTTTACCTCTAGGAGCCATGGTTTTAGTTTTCTGTCCAGCAGAATATCAAATCCCAGGACTTCAAAGCAGACACTGTCACTTCCTGGTGCTTGCCCTGGCCTGCACATGCGATAAGCATGAAGAACATGTGGCTCTGCAACTATGAGAGTCTTCACCACTAACTCCTGTAGGGATTTTTTTCAGAAAAATTCATCAGGAGAGAAGACACCAGTACATATTGAACTAAAGTGTTTCATACTTTAATCTTTGAAATTTCATTAAAATAGCTACTAAAAAATACAATACCAAATAAATGGTCTATAATGAACTATTCCTCTGGACTACCAGATACATTTTTTATATAGCCCTAGAGTATTTTGTTATAGTTTTTATAGTACATACGTACTTTTAGATATGTAATAACTTAAATTCTAAAAGCATATTGGGAACTAAGTATAGTATAGTATACTCAATCTTTACCCATTTCATTTTGCAATATAATTTTCAATAAATATTCTCAGAATCATACATACAGATAGTGCCTAGACTCTAACAATCTCAGACCTATTACTCATCTAAAGACACTTGCAACATAACCACTGACTTCAGTGGTGCAGGTTCAAGTCCACAGATCTATGCAACACTGACTACAATTCTGCAAATATTCACACATAAAATTCACTTCATACATTAGAGAAGCCTCCAAGAATTTAAATGGGATCATTCCTTTGTTTTATATTACTTATGTGAATAATTGTTTGAAAGGGCTTTTGCTCCTCAGAAAAAGTTCAACACTGAATTTATAATCACTCTCTGAATTTAGTCTTTTAAAAAAAGATAATCATCATTTATAGCAGTATAGTTCTTTGTGGTATGAATTGCTGAGAATTTGGATTAATTTTCAAAAATCATTCTGAATTCCAGAAGCAATTCATTTTCTAAGAATACACACAATAAAGAAAAGGCGTATTAGTTTTATCTTACTGAAATATCATCCCAGAACTTGGAGACATCAAGATTATTTGTTTGTAGAAACTCAGTAAACCATTTTATAGAGCGTTTGCTGCCTTTGTCTTCTGTTTCATCCCGTTCAAAGTGTTCATTATGTTTATTGACAGAGTAGTTAGTCAGATGCATGTACAATTGACCCTGAAAAAAAAAAAAAAAAAGACATTAAAAAACCCCTCAAACCCCAAACACTAAAACACAACTCTAGAATGGTCCATTTTCAAAATAATGAAAAGAAAAATACATTAAATCAATAATGACATAGTTCGTATTTGCAGATATACTATACGCAGACTTAGTGTTTCTGATTCTTGGAGATTTCACCCACTGAATGTTCTAGCCTTATAACAAAATCTGTTCTCATATTTAAGCCAGTTGTAGTCAACTGATCTACTGCTCAACATCTGGTTAGGTATATATTATATATCTGCTATTTTTACGGTCTGTATGAAAACAACTACCCCAAAAAAGAGAAAGGATTATCATAACTTACAGAATTATTACATTCCCCATGAAGCAAACAATAAAGATGCTATTTTTAAGTGCTACTTTAGAAGTGCTAAAAGCAGTCTGGCATCTGTTTCATAGACAATCCCACATTTCAGTTTTCGCTGTAGCTTATTTATGAGAAATGTTCTCATGATAGTGGTACTTTAAAAAATCTTTCATATACGAATTCATCTGCCATGTTGATATCTGCCAAAATTGCTCATTTTTGAGTGGCTGATGGCCATACATCAGAGGGAGGTAAATTTCAAAATATACATTACATAAGTGAGTGCTAGAGTTCCTTTATGAAGCAAAATGTCACCAACAATAGATTCATGCTATCAGTTGCATGGAAAAACAATGGAAAAACAATAACTACCTTTCCAAGGCAAATTTATGAATCATGATTTATATATATATTTATATGCTTACATTATCCTGCAACAGATTACTGTACAGATAATTCAGCTTTCCACTCACACTACCATGATGACTGTCCTCATCACAGTGAGTTCTCTGTCATCTGTCATCCCTTACTTGAGTGTAGTTGATATTCTAAGCTGACCATAAGACTTCTGTTCTAATTCCTTTTTGATAAGACAGCTAATAGATAACACAAGCCTTGTGCTGTCATCTCACTGCACTTACTCATGTTTAAAACACCTTAATGACATTAACAAAACCAATCAATTTAATTGCAGGTTAATTAACAATATATTGTATTAGCACTACAAGTAATTAATTTCTCCCATGGCTTCCAATTATTGCTTTGAGAATCATTCTGAAAACTACTGGGTTTGAGTTATTATAACTGCCATCTTTCCATGAAATTCAAATCATTTCAGACAAAACAATTACTTTTCAGACTACAAAACATGGAAGTGTTTTGTTCAACATCTGAACTAATCTTTAATCTGAAGTTATCTGGTACAATGTCATTGTGGAACAATGTCATCCGAAGAACAATGTCATTAGTGATGAAGGCAGGTTATCCCATACAATAGACAAACTGCAACATGAACAGTTGTGAGAACACAGAAATACCTGCCTGTTCTGTTCATCCACTCAGAGCAGATTTCAGTGCTGCTAATGCTGAGATCAGTAATGATAAAATAATATTAAAAGCAAATTATTCCAAATATAATATTGGAACCCTTCCAAATAGACCACTTGTACCAGTATCCAAATTATACCTGCATTCTTCAAAGGTGCTCTACGAGACAGTAACAATGTTAAGTGACAAGCAGGGAGAAGGCTCTCATGTTGTCTACTGCATACTTACACTGAAGCAGCTCTAAAGTATATGGCATTGAAAAGGAATCATACAGTAGCAACAAGTACAGAGTGGGGTATAAAACCTAAATCTACTGATGCCTCCCAGTGCTTCAGATCTATTTCTTTCTTAAGAGACACCTGCGGTAGATGTGGTTTTTCTTGATTTCAGTAAGGCATTTGATACTGTCTCCCATAGCATCCTCATAGACAAGCTAAG
>JAVHNF010078987.1:7898-30632 GCA_034783455.1 Micropsitta finschii | reverse complement strand
CAGCCCAGCCCAGCCCTGCCCTGCCCCTCACCTCCCTCACCACATCTCACCGCCACAGCCCTACCTCGCCCGCCCGCGCCGCCGGCCGTGGAGTTGCCGCAGCCCATGGGCGCTGCCCTGCCCGGCGCTGCGCCCGGCTGTGCGGAGCGGTACGGCACGGAGCGGCGACGGGAGGCAGCCGACAGCGGGCGGAGCCGGGTGGGAGATAAAGCCGCGGGGACCCCTCCTCCTCTTCCTCCTCCTCGTCTTCTCCCCACCCATCGCCGGAGAAACCGGTGGCCCCGAGCGCCGCCGCCCGGCCCCGCACTGCACCCCGCGTCCATCCCCGAGGAAAGTCGCCCCCCGCCTCCTCCGCTTCCCAGGGGCTGGAGCTGCTAAGCCAGAGATAAGGTTTGACACAGGGGTAACCCTGCCGGACCCCGAAGGATCCCCACAGGGATGCTCGGAGCGTCCACTGGCAGTGGAGGTGTTCCTTGCCTCTCAGGGCTGCTTTTGGACACCCGTCGTTCCCCGCGGGGGAAACCGGTGGAACCCCAGGTCCAGGCTGCAAGCCTACGGCTGCTGCTATCAGTAACATCCAGTTCACTATCTTAAGCAAACATTTATTGGTCACTTTCAGTATTTCTCGTCTTATAGAAACATGATGGTGAAACTGCAGACCCATTGGGTTGGTAAGAACTACAGATTCACTATTCCAAATTAATATCAACAGCACTAAGAAATGTGCAAGCTGAGTTTACAAAGTGATTTTTTTTTTCTAATTCAAAATTTGTATCATTCCCCAAACTGAATTTGACTTATTTTCTGCTAACCCAAACCTTTCTTCCACACAGAAAAGTAAAATACTTCCAAACTTTGATGACTGACTCTTGCTCAGTCCTCTCAAATGACCAGGGAGTGGAAGCCCCAAAGATACAGCCAGATGGAAACACAAATACAGTACAGTGCAGGGGGGTTCGACTAGATGACCTTTGGAGGTCCCTTCTAGCCCAAACTATTCTATGATTCTATTTTGCTGCTACAACAAATCTGTTTAAGGGCTCAGAAAGATGTTTTTGGGGTGTCACATAAACACCAGTACAAGCATCACATATACATATGACTGATGACTGTCTTTATGACAAAGAGACCAAATAAAAAATGCTGCTGCCTGACTGTTCAGTCTATTCAGAGGAGGGAAACAAAGATATTGCATGTCTTTTACAGACTTCCCCGAGCATATTAAAAACAATTTGCATATTAAAAACAAGCATCTCCATAAACTGCAGTCAATTATGTCCAGTACTCTCTGGATCTTTGCCCTGGGGAGGCACACCTGCATGGGCCCACTTATGTCCAGCTAGCACTGAGCACACCTTAGAAAAGGGGGGGCATTTGTAGGATCTCCCTCCTCTGGCTGGCCATGACATTTGTAGGAAGTCAACAGGTCTTTGCCTGCACCTCCCTGACAAACTGCCTGAACCTGAACAATCGGTTCACAATTTAACAATTAGGCAGGGCTAATGGGCACATCTGCACTGCCACACAACTCCTTCACCACCAGCAGCCCCCAAGCAGACAGGCAACACCATTGTGTGTGTTTTGCTTCAGAAAAAACATCTCACAAAGGTTTACAGCCACTTCTTTCTGATGGTCAATTTTCCAACGACTGCATAAAGAAAAATACATCTGCAGGCTGAGCTTTCAAGTGCCAAGCATCAGCCCAAAGGGACATGTTAATGGCAGAGTTAAGAAGGTTAAAAGGGTGCTCTGAGAGCAGGGCTGAAAGACACGCTGCTGCTTAAGATCCCATATGGCTTTTTAATACAAAACCAAACAAAAAATCCCAGCAACCCACGCTGACCATAGACTTGGCACACTGCAGAATAATCTATGAACATGGTTTTAATATATAATATACCTGGGAGGAAGCAGTTGCGGTGAGCACAAAAACCGAGCCATCTCTTCACATATTAGAAGAGGCAGCTGGGGAAGCAAAAATATCCCCTGGAGATGCCTCACACTGAGCCACTGCCCTGACCACAAAGAGAAGATATGACTGGTTCAAAAACCTGCAGTACTATTAAGGATGTCAGAAAGATGCTGTAGCTTCCTTCTAAACACTCACACTCCTCCTAAAAGTTCGCTGTATTGTACACAAGCCGATCATCCTATGTGTATAAACTACGAGCTGCATTGAATTATAGAATCATAGAATGGTTTGGGCTGGAAAGTACCTTTAAGATAATCTAGCTCAACCTCTTTGCCATGGGCAGTGACACATTCCACTAGACCAGGTTGCTCAAAAACCCATTCAATCTCTCCTTGAACACTTCCATTGATGGGGCATCCACATCTCTGGGCAACCTGTGCCAGTGTCTCACCACTCTCACTGGCAAGAATTCCTTCCTAATATCTAATCTAAATCTACCCTCTTTCAGTTTGAACCCATTCTCCCTTGTCCTGTCACTACATGCCCTTGTAAAAAGACCCTCTCCAGCTGTCTTGTAAGGTCCCCTTTAGGTACTGGAACACTGTTCTCAGATCTCCCCAGAGCCTTCTCTTCTCCAGGCTGAACAAGCCCAGCTCTCTAAGCCTGTCTTCACAGGAGCCGTGCTCCAGCCCTCTGAGCACCCAACCAAAGCTGAAGGTAGTAGCAGTTCCAGGCAACTTAAGACAAAAAGAATGTGATATATTCCTCTGTATACCTTTCTGTATATATTCCTCAATATACCAGCTCATAATGAGGCAACCCTTCTTGAACTTTCTCTCTTGGCAGGTGTATTTTAGGTGCTTCCTGTTTCAAACAAGAAGACACACTTCAGTTTCAGCTTTACCTGTGATCATTTCACTTTATTACTGAAAATAACCATTCTCAAAGTACAGTTGCATAAGCAAGTTAATTAAATGAACACTTTACATTAAAGGAAAGGAGTGGTGTGTTCCCTGCACCAGTAAACTCTCAGTGTTTGCCATCATGCACCCTGTGTACTCCATCTCCTCTGACGAAGATTGAGAGATGCATGGATGTGAACTTATGCAATTACTTCAGGTGTAGTGAGAAGGGACTTTGCTATTATTATCCTAAATCAACCTAAATTTACTCAGTTAGGAAAACAGGTTGGCTAACAGAATTACCCACATCTGAAATTCCAGGGGGTTTCTCTTTTTTGGACATTTTTGCCAGTCTGAGTGTTTGAAATCCAAACAATCTGCCTGTCAAGCTGATACGCAGGTCTATGGAGAAGGATTTTTAAATCCCATAGTTACTTATAGGTATTATAGAACAGCCCTTATTTGTACAGGAATGCATACTTTCCCAAATCCTTTTTTACCTAAGCAACCATATAGAAACTTTATTCACCCATGGCTTTTTCTTACAAAAGACTTACTTCTAAATACTTGTATCTCAGCTCATGCAAGTATAGAAAACATGTAGTGCTAATGACCATCTTCTGAGTGTTTTCTTTTGAAGAATGTCTTTTAGACATGGATGTTCTCAAAATCACAAGTGTCCTGAAAAAGCTGTCAGTTCTTCATCAGTACTTAGCATCCTAAGGTTAATTTTTTCCTAGTCAAGTTTACAACAAGAATTCAGTTTAGACCAAACTTTCCCACTTTAAGATTTGCACTACAAATCCATTGTTGAATTCCTGTGTTTTCAGGTTATCATGTATTATGTTTCTCCCTGGACAGTTTTACACTCTTGCTACAGCACTGTTGTTTTACAGCTAGCAACCTGAGCTGGCATCTTTTACTGACTTGTTCAAATATCGCGGTGCTGTATGGATGTGATCACTTAACCACCAAAGATCAGAGACTTACACCCCAAATTTCCCAGTAAACCTGCAAAGATGATTCTGCTTGAAAAATTCAGTAGTCCAAGCCTCAGTCTACCACCCAGAAAAGCTCTCTTGGGTCAGCTGGGGGTTGTTTGCTTTTACATGTCAGTAAAAATAGCCCAAGGAATCAAGACGTTGAATTATTTTCATTGACATAAACAGTAAAAACAAATTAAAGATCAAGAACTTAGTAAAAGCCATCATGATTCCAAAGCCATCAAGGTACACACTACATGGCAGTGGGCATGCTTCAGAATTTTATATAGTGTCCCAGGTTCAGATGTAACAGTTATTTTTCTCCTTCCTAGTAGCTGGTGCAGTGCTGCGATTTGGCTTTAGTCTGAGAACAATGCTGATAACACCAATGGTTTTAGTTGTTGCTAAGTAATGTTTACCCTGACCAAGGACTTTTCAGTCTCATGCTCTGCCAGGGAGGAGGGGAAGTCAGGAGGAAGCAGAGACAGGACACCTGACCCAAACTAGCCAAAGGGGTATTCCATACCACAACACGTCGTGCACAGTATATAAACTGGGGGGAGTCACCCGGAAGATCAAGACCGCTTCATGGGTTGGGCTGGGTATTGGTTGGCAGGTGGTGACAAATTGTATTGTACATCACCTGTGTTTATAGTTTTCTTTTCCTTTTCCCCTTTTACTTTTATATTCTTTCCCCTTGTTATTTCCGTTATCGTTATTATACAACCCCCCCACCATGTTTCTACTGCATTTCTTAATATAACACTCATATCGTGATAACAGTTGATGATCACACCAGGCTGACTGCAACTGTACAGGGTACCACCTGGACATATAATGAATTTTCATCTTTGCTAGCAGTCAAGAGATACAAGAAATGGCTGATGGGTGAGATAACAGAGAAGTCAAAGTAGGAAGCAGTAGGACAGGATTACTATTTTAAAAAAGGATGCACCTAACAAGAACATGAATAAAAAAAAAGCCATATCAGGTCAAAGAAAAGATCCAGCTTGCTCAGGATCCTGTCTCTGACAGCTCTGAAAGAACACAGGACACCCATGTGGTATGTCTCTCCCAGAACTCTCCCATCTTCCAGCCTTTGCAGATCACAGTCTGCCCAAAACAGACATGGTTGCTTTATACTTAGTAACCCTTCAGACATTTCTCTCTATGAACCTGTCCCACCCACTCTTGAACCCACCTAAGACCCTGGACCCAAACATTCCTGTGTTCCACTTCTCAGCCACATGTGATTTGAAGAACCTTCTTTTGTTTGCTTTGAGCCTGGCTCCTGCCAACTTCAGCTGTTGATGGTTTGTTCCTTGTATCAGGATAAATACTAAAGAATCAATCACCCACTTCATATCATTTATGATTTTTGCTTTTCACAGTAGAATAAACACCATAGAATCAAAGAATCAATATGCCACATCCCCCATCTTAATCTTTGGTTAGAATCAGTGATGGTGAACTGTCATTTCCTGGCAGCTATACCAACAGGTAGTTAAAATACTTTGAAAGAGATTTGATGTGAAAGGACTTAAAAACCCCATTCTACAGACTAAATTCTGCTAGTAATAACAAGCTTATAAAAGCAGCTCCGCAGGGACCCTGTATGGAGGGAGCCAAACTTCTTTACCCATCGTAGTCTTACCATAATCCATGCAGTGTGTGTTAGCAGTGAGGAAATGTGAACAATAAAGAGCTTTCCACACCATCCCACTCTCTTCTTTTTCATGGCTGCCTGGGAGCCTCACACTTGCCATGGGAGCTTTTCAGCACCAGTCCCACAGTCCTCTGAGTCCTGAGCTGTTTTCGCGTCACATTGAGCCCACCACTGTAGTGAGAAGCCCATGGATGGGCCTTAAATCATCCATACAACATTATTTATCACATCAACACAGTGAAGAAAAGAATCAAACTGCAAGAACTTAAGAGGAAAACCAATTTCTCCTTCTCCTTGCAGTGATTTGATTTGAGTGTTTCCCTTAAATCAAACTGATGACTGCCTCTATCTAAAACCAAAAAACAGTAGAATGTTCCAGTTTATAATTGTCCATGGAAGCTGACTTAAAAAAATATCATTCAAATCCTCAGTTTAAAGAAAAAAAGAGTATTTGCCAAGAGCGAGGGTTGTTTTCTTCCTAGAGCAAGAAGATTTTCATGGGTCTATCTGTTCCTGCTCTCATGGAAGTCACACAAAATTCCATTATTGGGCTAAATCAGACATGGGACGAGACAGAATCAATGACACTCGGGAAACTGTCGCATCTCCTAAAACACCTGGATAGAAATGAACAAGGAATTCACTGGTCAGGCAGGGAGAAATGCAAGCAATCACTAAGTAGAGGGCCAGTAAGTCCCAAAGAAAGGTGAATAAACTGTTAGTGGATATGTCAGCTTTACAAAAAAAAAACCAAAAAAAACCAACAAAACAACAATCTCTGTCAGGATAAAAAGTAATTAATTTTGTAATAATTCTTTCTGAATGCATTTATTGAGCATAGTCATGAAATCCTTTGGTTTTAAAAGTTAACAGTCCAGGGCATATGAGTAAAACTTTTAAAGGCAATTTCATGGGGAAGAAATAGGTGATAATTCAATACTACCATGTTCGCATCTGTGTCATGTCTGTTCCTTAAAAGCCTAGAGTTTAGCACGCAGATCTGAACAGAGCTTTTGAAGATTCTGATCCTGAGCTCAGCTACTGCCCACTGCCTGCCAGATTTTTCTTTCAGAGCCATAAGGATGATTCAGTTTTGGGTCATTTAACCAAGCATTCTCTGAGCTCAGGGAGCCCTGTCTGAGTGAGGATCACTGTATCAGCCTCAAGGCTGATTTAGAAGGAATATTTTATAAGTCTCCATAAACAGCTGTATTCAGTGGCAGTGATTTGAACTGTATTTACAGTTCAAACACCTGCAGCATGTTCAGGCCTGGGAATACATATTATCAGCTTTCAAGAAATTGTTACATTTGAGACATCAGAATACTCCCTGTGAAAGACAGAGAGAAACAAGGAAAACCATCCTGGAAATCTATATCTGTATGCCAATTCTGACCTTCCACGTCTTATTTCTGCAGAATCAGTTAGGTAACTACCCTGTCTTTTCCCTTTCCACATACAAATAGAGGATCTTGGTGGCTTTTAATTAATAACATTACAAATTTGTGGCCACATTTTCCTTAATTCTCCTCCCTTCATTTGAAAAAGGTGTTCAGCTCAGTGTTGGTGCATTTGCTGCTATAATCCAAGGCAGGTGGTCTTGAAAATAACAAATGGGTAAATGTTTACATTGTATATTCAGCAACAGTTTAGAATCCTTTCTGTGCCTGAAATGTTGATTATATATATGCTGCATTAGATCCTTCTATTAGAGGCCTTATAAAAACACAGGAGAGATGTAACAGCTCTTCCTACCTCTAAGGTCACTCAACCTTCATTTTACTATTGCTGATAACAGTCTCTCAAAGCTCTATTCTAGAGGAGAAAAGCATCTTACTCTCTTCTTCTAATATGCTATGCAGACAGAGTAATCTCTTTCCCCTGTCTCTCACTACATAAATTAATTTGCAAGATGCTGCTAAACCAGCTTGCACAAACAAAGAAGAGATCACAAACATGGAAAGATAAAATAAATGGCAAAATGCTGGAGAAAGGATCTTTATCCTGAGATGTCACTGAGAGGCCGGTGCAGCACTGCATCCCCTTAGGAAAAAAAAAACAAACATGTGCTTCACTTCAGGCATATGCTTAATCCCACTGATACTTACTTAATACACACTCACAGCATCTGATAAACCTAAACTAGTACTCAAGTAGTAAGTAAACAAGTACTCAGTGTAAGACAACCTGATCTAGATCCCTGAGAGAGAATTCTCCTTGCCTCAAAATTATATATGAGAAAAGGCGAAAGTCTCAGGAGATGCTTCTTTACATTTTATACTGGTTTGTTATAAGAAGTCCCACACTTCTAATCCAAGAGAGGCCCTTCTGCACACAAAGCTCTTATTTGCTCGGTATCGTGGGAAGATGTAATCCCTGCTTTATTCTTTTCATTTTCATGCACTTTTTTCAAATGTAAATTCATCCTCTGTTGTTGATATAGATTTCCATTACAGTTTTCCACACAAAGTAATTGCTTTTGCCTTATATTGGTAATGAAGCCAAATAGCACAGTCACTGCCTCATCTTTGTATGCAGTGTGCCTGCAGATGTAGAAACAGAGCATACATACTCATGATGAAAAATGTCTATCAAATCCACATATTTATACACATCTACTTAATTAACACCTTCTCTCTTGAAAACTTAGGCTAAAATTTGCCAGTATTTAGAGAGGATATATATAATTCACGTTGGGTAGGACTTTCATAACTTATATATGCCATTTTACGGAAAATATGGAATTCTGCTTCAGCAAAAGCCAGACAGGTTAAAAAAAAGAGAAAAACTCTATGTCCATCAAAAAGGCACCTCTTTGTCTAAATCTGCATTTAATACCAGAGGATGCTAATAATTTTGATTAATTGGAACTTCTGTCATATTAGGCATACAGTAAACAGAAGTTGTTCATACAGTTAGCAATACGGAAGTAGTGTGTGTTAGCTTATTCAAAAAAGACACCCACGTGTGACAATTATATTATTTTGCATTGACTGACGAAGAGCAAAAGTATGTTTTTAACACTGAATTTTAATCAGAATGTGATTTTTGACAGATAAAATACCAGTAATTTTTAAGCCCTTGGAGAAGGCTTTTGTATACATAATTTGAAATATTTGTAAGAGCAGAGCATCTGTACACATCAAATAAACCAAACTGTGAGCAATCAGTAGGTCTAATTACATGATGCTCTTATAGGAGGCATCCTTTTAGCACCTAAATAAAGATGACAATCTTATCTCACTTATATGAATAACAATTAAACAATTTGCCCTTGTTCTAACATGGAGCTTCTGGGTCCACAAATAAAGGCAAAGAGGGGAGAGAGACACAGAAACAGGCAGAGTTTGGGAATTGCTGCATTAAACACTTTATCTAGTTTCATTCGTTTCAGGTTTAACAACATAATGCAGGCAACACACCAAAACCCAAGACCAGCTGTTCCTCAATACAGCCCTGGAACTATTCCCAAAACACTAGTATTTTGTTTACTAGTATTTGCACCTATAAATGTGTCCAAAAATCATGACTTGCGTCTCTGAAAATGCATGGGAGTGTGTAAAAATCATGAATTTAGTTTAAAATAACTGTTGTGGAGATTTACTGCTTTGATTTCTGATTACTGAGCATTTAGGTTTTGAGGATTTGCATTTGCTCTTTCCTCCACAATGAGAAGGACTAGTCCTTTTCCAGCTAAACCAAAATCTCTCTCATCATGTCACTCAGGGAAGTGCTGATGGGGAGCTGACAGCCCCGGTAGCCTCTGACAGCAAACCTGCCCTAGAAGGTAGCAACAAAGTAAAACAACACATGCTGGCAGCAGCAATCGAAATGTAAACCAGTGTAAACGAGATCTGGGCTCAAATCTAACAATAACCAAAGCGCTTATTTGGAACCAAGCCATTCTTAATTCAGTTTTCAAAGTACTGATCACTGCTCCATTTGGCAATGCTACGCTAGGACGCAGTGTAAAACAAATGTAACAATACCTCCAAAGTACTGTATGCACGAACAGTTCTGCTCAGGGAAGGGCTGAAAAACTGGAGACTTTTTTTTTTTTTTTTTGTTATAGATTTCTTTCAAAGCAATTAAGTTTAAATGCTGACGAGAACATTTTCTGCTGCATTATTATTCATGTTCTCTCAGTCACAGATACCCATTACTGTTTGCTTGGGGCTTTTTTCTTATTGGTATTTCATGTAGGTTTGATTTGAGAAGGTGAAAAACGAATTAGGAACCACTGATTCCCCCTAAGAAAAATTCACATCTGCTATTAGGTCCTATTGACTCTGTTTGCAGCACATGTTGTCTGCATGCTCCATGGTTTTCACAAGGAGAGATGCTTGCTGACCTAGGATCTTGTCAGCATTTACGTGTACAGAGTATTTAAAGATAATGACTGTATGTGACCCTGGAACTAAATGTTCTGGTTTTAAAAAGTGAAAGAAAAACAACAAAAAGCAATGTGTTACCATAAATGAATTTGAAAGAACTAGAAAACTATTTTCTGATCCAGCCAACTTTTATATGCCTGATTAATCTCCAGGAATTTGACAGACTAAATGCAAGTTTCTATGTTTGAAGGACTGGAGCCAGTCAGTCAAATAAACAAGTAACATACAGGACCATTACAGAGGTTACCTGTATCACAAATCACACAGTGGGAAGCAAAAGGGCAGGGCAGCTTCTCTGCTGCACAGCAAATTCTGCAGGAGTTGATGTGAGGTGTTCGAACAGTCACATATGGTGGGCAGTTCAGAGCCAGCAAGCTGCCCACAGCTTGGTGAGGTAATTCATCCTGCTTGTACCTTGCTCACAGTGGCCTTTACCCTGGGAAAATATTGAGAGAGCTTTGCCAGCTGGAAGAATATTTTGCTAACAGCGGCAGCCTGGCCCTGCTGCCAGCCTTCCTAGGGGCAGTGCTCGTCCCCATGTTCCAAGACCAGCACATCTCTGAAAAGACACTCAAAGAGCTACAATACTATGCAAGGTAACTACAAAACATGGCTTTCAACTTCTACTATAACCATTTAACTTTCCTTCCCTTGTAGTACTTGCTGGCCCCCATGAAAGCAAGCTACCAGTGTGCCAGGGTGATGATCCTGCCACCAGCAACAACGCTGGATGGAGCATCTCAGTGCACACACTGCACAAATCTGGCTTTCTGGCAAGCCCTGCATTTGCAACAGTAGGTCTGGTCATATGATAGGGAAGGATTTCCAGTATTTGGCTTTCTCTAGACAGCAGAACTTTAAAGTGGCCATTACAGAAAGAAAAATTGGAAATGTCTGATCTTGCAAAGCTGGAAGCGTCCCAACACTGGAGGAACACAGAGCTTAGTAAGATAGTTCTTGCTGAGCTTGACTGGGGGTGTCCAAACCTTCTGCTCAGACAGCAATGCAGCAGAGTATTTTCCTGGTACATCAGCACTTGCTTGCGTCCATGTGTTCATGACACTGCCTTGGCAGCCAGCCCGGAGGAGTGACTCCCCTCCAGGAAAAAAATTGCAGTACCAGTGCCCATTTGGGTGCTGCCTAGAGTTTCCTTATTACTTTCTGTAACATCTTCTGTTTTTTCTGCTGTTTCTCTACAAAATGCAAGACACCCTGTTACACCACAATGTCCTGCTCTGCCTTTGCCTTCGGCAATACAGGCAGGCTACACTAAACAAGGAAGCAACCAGGAGAGATGTTTGCAGCCTCTGTAGTCTACAGAGCCTCCATAATGGACAAGGAACCCCTTCTGCTACACTATGGACTCAGAACAAAAAGACCCCAAACAGCAAGTAGGAAGGCGAAAAGGGATATTAATAGTGCTGGTAGATTTTTGTGGACTTCTAACAGGTCTTAGGATACATTCTGCTATACATGTATGTTACAAATTTATCATTCAGCTTTTTTTGGCCTAAGCAGGCACAGAAAGATGCCAAGGGAAGGTGAATCAAAGGCAGTGATCAGAGTTAAGACAACATGAACTTTTCAATGCTGTTGTTCAGAAGGCAACACAAGAGTGCAGGTTGATTCAGATGATCTCGTGATGATATAAAAATTATGCTAAAAGCTGGCTTTAGACAAAGTGACATTAAGTGCATTTGCTTCTGATATTTGTACTAATGTTGTATTTTAAAGACTATGAAAGAAGGGCTCTGAGTCAGTGTTCCCTCTGACACTAAAAGGAGAGTCCTACCTGCAGATTCAATCTGCACTTGCAACATGTTATTCTGACCTTTGGTAACCCTTGTACAGAACAGGTTACTTATCAACATTTCATAAAACAATTATATGCCAGGCATTAGATGACTCATTTCAATCTACAGAATTTATGCATTTATGAATTTATGCACATATGCATTTCTTTGACAAACCACTTGTTTCTGTCACTTGTATTACACAGAAACATTTTTCACTATACTTCAGATATTCCTGAACTCCACTGGACCATCACCTGAAACAGAAGTGCCTGCTAGGTTAGAGAGCAACATACATTACAATAAGCACAGCTAAAAGGAGAAAGAAGCCTGTATGTTAGTATTTGCACAAGCACTGCAAAAACTGTGGGCAAAAGGTAATAATACTAGCTCCTGCTCCTTGAAAAGCAAACACAAACTGTTAAATCAGATGCCCTTCACCAGGCAAGCTCCCAAACAGTCATGCCAACACCACCAAAGGCCACATGCAGGGCAGAGGCAAGCTCGGGGGAAGTGCTGGCAGTATCTCCAGCAGTACTGTCAACACAAACTCTGGCTTTTGAAACCAAATTCTTATTCTGGATTGGGATGGAAGCTGCTGCTCTACTTGGTTACATGAGGGAACTTAATTGTCCTTAAATTACTTGAAATTAAAGACAGCAGTTACACTCTTCACCTTCA
Organism: Micropsitta finschii; assembly: GCA_034783455.1. Classification (NCBI taxonomy): domain Eukaryota; kingdom Metazoa; phylum Chordata; class Aves; order Psittaciformes; family Psittacidae; genus Micropsitta; species Micropsitta finschii. The sequence continues at coordinate 18,301 of JAVHNF010078987.1, read as the reverse complement.
AAGAAGTTTTAATTCAATTCATCCCACTAGACAGTACATCTGTGCATACCCATTTTGGCATATTACTAATGTGTTTAATGGAAATAAACAAAGCCATGTGTTTTACGTTAAAACAAAGAGCATGATATCTTGGTTACAGGGCAATTAATAATTTCAGTGGAATTTTATTTCAGCCTGGTATTAGCTTGTGGGTTATACACAAAATCACAAGATACTCCTTTTTGTGTCCAATATTTCTCCAGTACATTAGATGGACTACTATTAATTTAGTCGGTAAGTTATTCAGATACAATTAAGAAATTGTTTGGGGATGATTCTGGTACTGAGAGTAGCGAGAGCCTTTTTCAAATCTTTCATTTGTAAATAATTCATTTGATGCAATTTATTTCTACTGTCATTTAATATACCCTTTATATTTATGCACGACAGCCACATAAATTAGGGTAGATTATTATACCTCTAAAAGTCATCTGTAGTTCAAGGGTTTCTTTGTTACTGGGCACAGAGAAGAATAAAATGCATAAATCGCCTCAGCTGACTTAGCAAACATGTGACTAGCACACCCCTGCTCAGAAATTTCTTGTAAAGTATAAGGTATGAATCCAAAAAGGAAGTATAACGCAGTATGTTCTTTAAAGTTATAATGGAACATATGAGAAAGGAAACACAATGCAATATGACTTACTCTGTAACTAGTCTAACCAGAAAAAATAATTATAGTCAGCTCTCCATTAATAAGGGGTGGATTATCAAATTTGGAAATGAATTATGCTAAGGATGCACAACAGCTGCCTTGTTTCCAAACAGGCCAATTAAAGCTGGCAGGGCTTATTCACTCACGCCCAGAACCATCCAGGTTCAGCAGTGCTGCTTCCAGCCCCAGTGCAGTTGAGTGGAAAACCGCTTGAGCAAACCTGGAAGAATGGCACTGAGTACCTCCAATCCTGCAGCAGGCACAGTCCCCAGCTGCCATTTCACGCTGTGGTCCCTTCTGTCACATAAGCAAAGGCAGTCTGGGGAGGACCATACTTGACCAGCTGGTTACCAAGGGATATTCCTGACCAGCCTTGAACAGGAACAAGACTGTTGCATGTAAAACCTCAAATTCAAGTTTGAAGATGCAGCAATTTCTGCAAAACTGCAGTTGTATTGGAAGATTTTACACCATTTTGCCAAGAGATTCATACAACAGACACATCTTGAGCTTACAGATCAATCCAAACTTTCTTCTTCTTTCCTTTAAAATTGTTCATTCTCTCCACTATGAGATTTTTGGGCTACCTTCAGGCATTTGCTGGAAGGAAGCACCATATTTTCTTAGAAACAGTACAATTAGTTCACATAATGAATTACCTCATACTCAACTATGTATTAATTTTATTTGACACTATTAATTCTTACTAATTTTATAAGCAGTATGTATCAAAGAATCACAGAATCATTGGGTTGAAAGGGACCTCAATTTCATTTTGGCCATTCCAGGGGTTTTACCTTACATTTTCACATTCTAAGTGGCATTTATGTTAACATAATCATCTGTAGGTTACAGAACACACATAAAAATTAATTAGCCTGCTTACTGGAAATATTCTTCAGCTCAGTTCATATTGCTATGACAAGGTTTTTGAACACTCAGGTGATTGATTCTAGATACTGTGTCTGCTGTTTCCTCATTCTCTTTCCATATGTGTAATGTTCCCATTAGATTTGACTTTGAAGAATAGCTATGAGAATGTTTTTCACTAGCAAGGCTTTTTGTAGTAACAGAGTATTGCATTCAATACCTGGATTTAGAAGACAGGAGCTGAAGACACTGGCACAGGTTGCCCAGAGAAGCTGTGGCTGCCCCATACCTGTCAGTGTTCAAAGTCAGGCTGGACGGTGCTTGGAGCAACCAGGTCTAATGGAAGGTGTCCCTGCCCATGGCAGAGGGCTGGAACTGGATGAGCTTTAAGACCCCTTCCAACCCAAACCATTCTATGATTCTGTGATTTTAATTATTTTAGAAATATTATTTGGAGTTACCAAGACAGAAGAATAATTCTTGAGACCTAATAGAACTAGGTGACTAGGAAATTAATTGCAATTATCAACAACTCAAGGAAAAGGTGATTTCAAATATTAATAGGCAAGATTTTTTCTTTAAATTCAAACCCACTTGGATTGTATTGGGAAAGTTCATTAAAAATGTTCGATCACTGTAAATAAACAATCCACCAAGTTTATAGCTCTGTAACAAATGACACATAAAAGAATGACAGTGTCACAGTTCAGTAGTTACTGAAGTGCTTTTTGTTTTATTTAAATAGAACTGGTAGAACCTGTTCTGGAAATAGCCATCCTCAAGTTTGGAATGACAACAGGCTTCCACACTTGAACCTTAGACTAAACAAAGTCATCAAAAGTTAACAAGACCTTAAATGTTGTAGCGCTTGGGAAGGATGACAATGTGAAATAAAAACACAAACTGCCAGTGTTTTCTTGGTGAAGGAAATACTTCAACCCAATGGGGAAGAGCTGTTGCTGAACTATTTCAGGACTAGAGGGGGAAAGACAAGGGCAGACTTGGAACAGAAGCATCTGGAAATTATTCAAAAATGCCCTGAAGCTACTTTAACAGATAGCAGAAATCTGGTAAAGCACAGCCTTCTCTTCCACACTGAATTTCAAATAATGTTTTCAAAATCTCCGAAGAAAGAAAAATAAGACGTTAACACAGACGGACAAAACTGGCTCAGAAACGGTCATGGATTCTGGAGTCTAATGCCCAACTAGTACCTTATTTCATATTTTGTAGGAAAAAAAAAAAAAATCCTTGACCTCTTTCCACCATTCCAAAATTCTTTGAAACAACATTATTATGAAAAAGCCATATTTATTTTTGTTTTCTCATTACATAAATATATACTGTCATACTTGGTATTTTTGGTATTAGCTGGTGATTTTATTATGGTTCAGTGTCTTTATTCAGGCAGGAAAAGTGGACTGAACGTGAGAACTCTGTTCGTACTCAAGGGCCTGGAACAGGGAGTCCAGCTTTGGGACCGCTGGAGCAGAATCATACCAAGGCAGGCTTGGCACATTGGGTTAGAGGTCCTCTCACGACCTTCAGAAGCAATACCAATCAATGTCAGACACACAGGAATATCTTAGCCCAAATTACAGGGTTCAGCAGTCATTTTATACATAATTAAAGCAAATAATCATCCAGCTGATCTGAAAAACTTTCCTAAGGCCTCCTGAAGAGAAAAAAATAAGATCTGTATTAGCAATCACTGTTCTTGCCATACAGAATGTTCACTAATGCTGAAGAATATCAGAAGTGGAAAAATCCACCAGGATTTAGAAACCCAAAATGGGCACCTACCATAATGGCACAGCAGACCAGTGTTAATGTTCAGGGTTCTTTTACAACCCAAGCTGTAAACTCTTTTTCTTCTTTTAAAAGAAGGCAGCAACTAGAGGTACCTGAAGACTGAAATCTCTTTGAAGGCAGGAACACCTTACCATTTTACACCTAATATTTTTCTTTGCATATTCTGTTTAGTTATCAGGATTCTTCCTAAACTCTTCAGAAATGTGTTTCTTAATTAAATGGGATTCTAGTTTTGAGTATCTCCATTTTAGTCTTGAGTCGTACTGGAACCACAAAAGCTACAGCCAGCAAGCACAGAGCGACTGATCTGCAGATCAGTAAATCTGGACTTTCAGAGAAACTGAGGCATCCAAAAGCAGCAGCCACCCTTCAAAGACGTGAACATAATGCAGTACTCCTGCCACAAGCAAAACTCTACTTTGAAAACATTACCTTTGTTCAACTAAGCCTCTGAATTAATGTCCAAGTGCTGAAGTTATGTGACACAATTAAGACACCAGTGAGATGGTAATAAAAACATGGCTTCGTACATGAAGTACTACTAACTCAAAATGCATCCCTCCTAGCCCCCCAAGTGTAGGGATATGGCTGAGTGGGGACTGACCTGCCTGGGGCATTCTCAGCCCCATAGTTTCCATTGCGGAGTTGTCAGTAAAGAATGAATGAAGACACCACAAATGAGGGCTGCTCACAAGCTTAAGCTGAAGGATGTAATCGACCCCTCGTTTCCACCACATCCCCACACCCAGGGAGATCTCCCTCAGCTGAGTGGGGATCCCGCAGCTCCAGCTGCACCCCGCTTCCCATCACTCTACTGTCCCGTGGACGGAGGCAAGAGTACGTTTGCCGCAGGTCATTCCAGCCCTTGAGAAGGAGGGGCTGGGGCAGCCTCCACGAGGGACCTCCGTACCCATGGTAAGGCCGCCGCCACGCCGGCCAGGCCCGAGGCACTAATGGCGGCAGGAAGCCTCCCCCTGCCCGCCACACTCCCTCTCGCTGCCGGCCTTCCCCGTGACTCGCTTCCTCCTGCGGACGGGAACTGGGAGGAGTGAGCGGCCCCCACCCCGCCAGCGGAACCACCCCGCCGCCGTGCCCCGCTGCCCGCGGAGGAGGGACGCAGCCGAGCTCCGCCGCCGGGGCGTGCCAGAGGGCGTCCGCCGCGCACCGAGCTCGCAGCGCCCGGCAGCACCGCAGCGACAACATGCCCGCCGTCGACAAACTCCTCCTGGAGGAGGCTTTGCAGGACAGCCCGCAGGTAGCGGCCCGCTGCCAGGGGCGAGGCCGGGCGGGGGGCGCAGCCCGCCGGGTCCGGCCGGGGCAACGGAGGGGTGACACCTCGGGAGGGTCGGGGAGCGAGGAGTGGGGTGTCAACAGGCGGTGCAGGAGGGGAAGGTGGAGGGGCAGCAGGGCGGGCGGAGAAGTGGGTCAGGGTGATTTCTCCTGTCGGGATGCTGTGAAGCAGGTAAAGAGCACCCGTGCGGTGTCGGGGGAGGGCTTTGCTCTCCTTTTGAGCATGTCCCAGGGAAATACAGGCTGTGTTTGCTGCTGGGGGCCTCCGGAGAAGAGAGCTGCACCCCAGCACAGGGGCATGGTGTGAGGAGGTCGGGGCATAGCACCCTTTGTCCTCACCTCCCTTAGAGAAACTCCTCTTTTGGCTTATTTCCTCATACCCCCTTGTCCTGGGTATCCGTAAGAGTTGTCCTGAAGAGGTGAGGTGTGCTGGGGGAGGACAGGTGGGCATGGCTCGGAGCCCTGGCTTCCTCCGAAGTCCCTGAGGGAAAGGGAGGCTTCTGTTCTGAGTCACCTGGCCTTGGTGACAGACGTGGGCTGGAGGAATGTCACCACCAGCACCTGTACTCCTCTTCACTCCCAAGGGAGGTGGTTCAGATACAGGGGTTTCCCATGAGGATAGATGAGGTGGATCCCATCAAAGATGACCTCCTGAAGGAGTCTGAGAAACGGGGACAGGCGGTTGCCAGGCTTTCCTTTTCACACTTCAGGCATGGAGGACCTTTCTCACCTGCACCCATCCCAGTGTAGTGCCCCATGCCCCATCACTTGCAGTCATGATCTGACACAGCTGCAGAAGAGACCCCAGAAGAGGACAGTGGATGCACCATAGCTGCAGTGAAAAACACACCATGTCAGGATGTTTTGAGGGGGCAGAGAGGTTTGAGGCCTCAAGAGCTGGGAAAGGAGTGTGGAAGGAGGGAAGTAGTGGTGGAATAGAAAAGGAAGGGGAAAAGGCAAGAGTGGAAATTTCACAGAAGGATGGCAAAGGCGCACTTGAAGACAAACCCCAGTGAGGACAGAAATACAAATGTAATTGGTGATGCAGGAAAGGAAGAAGGGAGGACAGGGTAATAGCTCCCACGTAGCCCTGTGTTATAATCCTAACTCATCTGATGATGGGCGATGAGGAGGAATAAATAGATAAGATGCACAGCAGATTGCTGAAAGGTGTTACAAAGTCTGTCATGAGTCATTTTGAAAGAAACATTGGACATGCACCTGTCAGGACTTAATGAGTCTTGGGGCTCATCTTGATCACCTCTTCTTATCCTGATTTTGTACAATTCTGTGAAATCCCATCCTCGTAAGAATGATTTTCATCATCTGTTTGATATTGTGTATGTGGAATCATCCTTGGAGATTTTCAAAAAGAAAAGTGTGAGTAACCTCATGTAATGTCAGACAGCCCTGCTTTGAGCAGGGGTTTGGACAAGGTGACCTGCAGAGTTCCCTGTCAGCCTGAATTGGTCTGTGCTCCAGCTTACCAAAATGGTGCTAGATAGCATTATTAAGAGCAGTTATTAACTTTTTTAGTTAATAACCTCTGTTGCATTCTGGAGCTGAAGAACTTGACACACAGGATAAGTGAACTCCTGCACCTCTTCAGTCAACACTAACTTCAGTGATTAAAAATGTAACACTGGGTGACAGCAGCTGAACAATGCACTGAATTGAACCTGGAGGTCCTCATCTTTCTTCTGACCTGAAATGAGGGTTATTAACATCTCCTTTGCAATTACTGGAAGTACCAGGCTGTGCATAAACCCAAATATTTGAAGGATGTTTTGATTTGATTTGGTCATTACTTTTTGCTCAAGTCCTACAACTTTGGAAGGGAGGAGTGTTGTTTAATTTTTATACTGGCCTAGTGTTGCTAAAATCTATTTCTTTTTTTACGGGGTAGTATTTTCCTCAGTCTTTTATATTTGTATTACTTTTTTACTGGGAGAGCTTTACATTCACAGTGCAAAGGGTCCCTCCATGGCCTGGGTGCTATGAAGTGAAAGCAGAAAGGAAGCCTCTGTCCCACAGAAATTACAGCATAGCAGCTTGTGGGATTACTTCTGTGTGAAGTGACCTGATTCTCCTCTGCTCTGTACAGTCACTTACGGGATTGCAAAGGGATGGTAAAACAAGGATATAACCTCACTTTGTGTAAACAATGTGAAGTATGTGAATTACGTGCAACACAGAAGAGAATAAAGCCAAAGTTATTTCTTCATCAGCTTTCTGAAACTTGATTTCTCCCTCCCTAACAACATATTACTTTTGCCTTGATTTATCTCCAAACACTGTCTGAAAAAGGCCATAAGAAGTGCCTTTATTTTGAAGTGTTTGGCCACAAAATAGGAGAGAAATTTACGTAAGCAGTCATGCTAAAACCAAGAGAAGTACTTCCATGACAGCAGAAACTTTTTCCTGTGCTGCAAACAGCTGAGATAATGATGCTGTTAATGAGGCCTCCTAAACGTTAGCTTAATATTTTGACTACTGATTTATTTCAGCAGCATTAGCTGCTATTCCAGAATTTGTCAAAACAGCAACAACTGAAATATACATGTGCTGGTATTTCCTTGCAGTAATTTAAATTGGTGTTCTTAAATGGAAAAGTTTCCAAGAATAACTTCCAAACTACTTGAATCATTAATTGGTTTTATTATTTTTGAACGATGTGCTAATAACTGAGGCCAAGACTTTCTGAAATTATTTCCCAGAGCACTTCTACCTTAACCCATATTTAGACATCTGAAGAACTGAATGTGCAAAAAGTGAGATTTAGGAATTTAGTTGTCATTCCTGTGTTTGGAAACCAGCATGCAGAAATATGTAATTTGTACCCTACTTCAGACAATTTCTTTATAACTTCTTAGCTTTGACTTGAGGTCTGTGTTGATAAACACTGTGTTGGGTTTTATCATTTTTGTCTTGCCTAGATTTATTTTTTTAACCATCTTCATACCCAATGCATTTTATGTGCTGTTGTAACACAAAATAAGGCAGATGAGCACTGTCGAGATGGAAGATAGGTTGTTGACTTATCGATAGGAAGATAGGTTGTTTTGCTTGTTTTAATTCATCATTGAAGGTAAAATATATAAACCCAGGTATTTTTTAAAAGTAATATATTTTCAATTACTGAAATAATGGCTTAGTGTGGAAAACTCTCAAAATCGTGCCACTGTCCGTGTGTTCAGCACAAAGGTCCCTTGTAAGTTTGGGTTCTTAGTATCCATTTCATTGACTTGGCCTTCTGTCCATTCTTTGTTCTTTACATTCCCTTTATTTGAAAACAGTACTTCATATTACATATCTCCTTGCATGCTAAGATCTCAAACTAGTTTCCCAAATGCACTGACTGTCAGTGTTTCTAAGGTAGAAAGTATTGTAGCAGCTTAACATGTTAGCAGACTGAAATGTTGAGAGCTTCAGAGTTACTCAAAGTATGGAAGCACTCGCGTGCAGTGTCTAGAACAGAACCCAAAGGCTGACTCCCAAGTCATGACTTTAATTGATGAGCAACACTCATCTCTGGCTTAGATCCTTCTTGGCAGAGATGAAATGATAGTTAATCATAGGCCAGGATTTTTGAAGGATGCTTCTTTTGAGTTTTTCAGGACAAATATAAAGTCTGGGCAGAGTTTTGAGAAGAATAAATGGCTTGAAGTACATATACCTTCTGTTGAAGTTCCTCTGCTATTTTAAACTATCTTAAATCTTGGAAATAAATTTCCCAGATTTGAACTTGGGTGCTACAAGCACCTTAGAGATTCCTGTAATAGTAGGATAGATAAAGCACTTGCTCTGTGACAGGACTTACGTGATTATGAAAGTACTGGATTTTTTGTGCCCCTCACATAAGCAGATGAAACTAACCAATGTCATACAAGTCAGCTGTACAGCTGGAAAGACATTGCTAGTTAGCATCAAATAGATTGGATTAACTAAAGTTAAGACTAAAGATGGATCATGAGTTTGTTAAAGAGACAGCCTTCCCTCTTTCATTATTGTAATGATCTAGCAAATTCTGGAGCTCGTCATTATTCTGTTTTGTTTTCCATCTCAGGAGCTGTGTCACCAACATAATTCTTTGTTCCTGATGATTCCACCAAAAAAAGAAAAAAACAAAGGAAAATCTAAGGGAATTCATGTCTTGAAGATAACACAAGTCATTGTGCTCTTTTTCCCTGCTGTTTGCTGACAAGGATGAGCTAGCAGAATGGAGAAAGTGCGGGGTATCTCTGAATAGGTGTATGCTTCTGCACCTGTTGTTTAAATGAACATGCAGTTGTTTGGGCCAGTTACATCAGCTAGGTTTGGCATTGTCCCTTTAAGAGTTGCTCAAGACAGTTGAGAGTGAATAATACTGTGTAAATTATCTCATGGTAAGGGGTGCTTTTAATGCACTCTGACATTAGAGAAGTAAAGTGAGCAAGCAGTGGTGTTTGACCCAGAGTCCTTAACGTGGTTTGTATTACTATAGTCAGCAGGTAGATATTCAGGACTTCTTACATTCCTAATTTTATTGGAAGGAATGACTATTAACTGGAGCAGCAAACTGCGAGTCAGGATTTGGCCGGAGCATTTTATCACTTTACTTCCTTATGCTTCATTTGATCTATCCATAACAGAAGGAATAATTTTTATGTGTTTTGAGATTCTGAATGAACAGAATTATGCAAAATTTTAAAGACTTACTATTTCTCTTTGATTTGCATTTTTTGCTACCATCTATGTACAGTTGTTTATGATTCTTTTTAATATTTTCACTCAGTACTAAAACCATTTTCTTTTCTTTCTTTTGTTGAAGACTCGGTCTTTGCTCAGTGTATTTGAAGAAGATGCAGGAACCCTTACTGAATATACAAACCAGTTGCTTCAGGCAATGCAACGAGTCTATGGTGCTCAGGTAATTTGTCAGTTGTATTTCTTTTGTTCTATGTGGAGTAGAAGATAAATTGCTATTATGATACTCGTATTTACGTGGAGGTTGCGAAGTACCTGTACCTCTTGTGGGTTAAGATGAGTTGCACAGGTGCTTTCCATCTGATATCTCATCCTCTTTCTGCCTTGACATTCAGAAGAGTTATGCATGGAAAAAATCTTACTTGTTTTGTCTGTCTCCAAACAATTAATGAAAGAAAAATTGTGATATGTCCTTACCTTACCATACACTGGAAGGCCAGCCTTGACAAAATTGCTTTTCTCAATGTAGACACAATACACAAATAAGTGTTCGTACTGACTTTAGGCATCTAACTTAGATGCTGTGACTCACCATTTGGAAGGAACTGTCTGTGTCTGTTGATTACCAAGAATGTGTGCACACTAAGTTGTACTGAAGCTAAGTACCTAAAGTAGTCAGTGTGAAAAATGCAGGAGCAGAGATAAAAAAAAACAACCAAACCACTTTCTGAAGTACTTACATGACCTAGAGGACTAAATCCCTTCAAAAGTAAAACTTTTAAGGTAAATTGCACCCAATGCATTGAGAAATATTATTGCAAACCTGAGTAAATTTTCAGTGAAGCTAAGAACTAGGTATTTCAAAATACCCTATCTACATCTTTAGAGACGTACACTATCTCACAGACTTTATTTTTTGCAGGTATTTATTTAAGTTAAATACCTGGGTTCCTTAGAAACAACAGTGTTTTTATTCTTAAACAAGTAAATCAAAGGACAAGGAGAGATGAGAAGAAGTAGGGTATTCTGAATTTATTGGAAGACTTCAGTG
>JAVHNF010078974.1:7744-22533 GCA_034783455.1 Micropsitta finschii | reverse complement strand
GGCTGGATGAGGCCTTGGGTGGAATGGTTTAGTGTGAGGTGTCCCTGCCCATGGCAGGGGGGTTGGAACTAGAAGATGTTAAGGTCCTTTCCAACCCTAACTATTCTATGATTAGACATAGCTTGTGCACATTAAACTGGCTGCCCAAGAGGTGCTTCAGCTAGGAGGAAGTTAATAGGTAAAAAAACAACTTGAAGTTTCTTCTACAAGACTTTTCCATGTCTTTCATAGAAGTCTTAAGGTTAAACTCGGAGTCCCTTGGCAATCAAATAGTATCCCAGAAGCAGCTTCTTGGGTACAAGTACAGAAACGTCTGTATGACATTTGTGTGGCCAAGGACCACACATTCAAAATTTGAAGCACAAGAATCTTTTGGGTTTTTTTTCCCTCCATGGGTGTAAGAATGGGAGAGAATCCAAAAATCCAAGCTGGAAATGAAAGACTATTTAAGCTTCACTATCCCTGTGGCTAGAGAGGGTGTTCTTATGGTTGCAGAGTTTGAACCTAATTTGGTCAAAAACACTGGGAGGCAGAATGATACAGAGTGAAAGTCAAGGGCAGGAAGGCCCTTGCACCCTGTTTGGTGTTAGGCATTGTTCTTGGACACCAATCCTCTGAGTGCTTGCAGGTTACAGGGCAAGGAAGGCAGCTGCATTTCTGACTTGCTCAGACTTCAGCCCTCTCAGGATGTTCCTGGGCTTGCAGCACACACCCATCCCTCCCAGCTTTGCCAACAAACTTGGAGGAGAAGGGTGCACTATTACCCAGACCTCTGCATGGCACCTATGGGCAAAGAGGAAAGCATTTTTATGAGCTTCACCATTAGCACTGTTTCCTGCGGGGGAGAGCCATGCTGACTTTGGGAACATCTATGAGGAATAGGCTGTTGTGTATGTCCAGGTGCTTTGCTAACCCTATCTCAGCCTCACTAATCCAGGAATGTGAGCAACTCCCTGATACTGTCCCTTGCACTAGTGCTATTCATTTTCATCTTTTTATTGGTAGCATTTCTCACTGTTGTACATTATGACAGTACTGTTTCTTACAACTAACTTCTCACATGTGCGCTGTAGTTCACTGAGATGAGAGCTCCGGCAGCTAATACCACCTCAGAGAGGTTTGCTTCTGGCAGATTTTGTTCTCAGCTGTTAACTTGATCCTGCATAGACTGAGCTTCGATGAGTTATGACTGGATGGATGTGTACCCTGATCTGTTAGAGCAACTGGACAAGCCATGTGTGAGGCTGTGTGTGTTTTGATGCAGGCAGAAACAAAATGGTTGCTTTTTTCCCATACAGCAAGAGGAGACAGTGGGTCTGTGGGCTTCAGTCATGGAGAAAGGCAAAGAAAAATTCCCTCTTTCTCAGTCTTACTCCCCTCATGGAGGAAAATCTTAATTTTATTTTGGTTCAGTGCCATGCTGCCTTAAAGAGGTACCTGTGTACTCCTGACATGCTGTGTTTGACATTAACCTCAATATTTCATGTACTCTACTGCTTATTCCATAAAGTAAATCTTGTGCTTTGCTAGTCTACATGCCACAGGTAAATTGTTATAAGCTGTTAAATACTTCAGCGCCAGCGTGAGTATGTGCTGTAAAAGAGCTGGTGTTGTGTGAAAAAGAGCGTAACAAATGCTACATGTTGCAGAATTGATATTTAAGCAATACATGCTTAACCCCAAAAGCAAATTCTTTTGCATTTCTGGGAAATACTGCCACTTCGCAGTTTGCTGCATGACTGATGCTTGACTTTATCCTTCATTTTAGTATTTCTGTACACAGAAAGAGGACCATAACTTAAGCCTCCTTTTCTGTATACTGAAAACTGCTTACCTTCAGAAGCTGACTTGGAAAATCTGTGTCTGGAGGCTTTGATTTCTGCCATGTGTCCCACTGAGAAATGATTATATAGGCCTTTTTCCAGGCTCCTTAGATAGTGGTGGCTCTTTATTTCTGCAGAAAAAAAAAAAAAAAAAAAAGGCATAATAATAAATAGTATCATGGCACAGTTTGTCCCATATGTATTGCAATGTAAACAGGGAATGTTAAATAAATTCAGAGCCAGCTGTGCTGTTCCTTTACATTCCACTGCAATATTTCTCTGTGTCAAGTCAACAGCACACAGACCAGAGCCTCTCTTGTTACAAGCACTGAATAAAGATGGGAAGAGACTTCCCTTAGTAGTGTATCACTTCATTAACATTTCTAAGTCCATAGTAACCTTGGTACTGTGCCTAAAGTATTCAAACATTACTCTGCTTTAAGTCTTTGTGAGACATCTGTGGAAACACGAGCCATAACATCAAGCCTTGGCACCTTTGCAAATTCATCTCTTTATTTCAGGCCAGAAGATTTTACAGGCTACATCTTGCCATCTTTAAAGTTTTCTTTTTTCAAGATCTATTTCCCAAGCACAGCCTGGTTTGTTTTACTGATCACCCTTGGCCAACAGAAGGTATATTTTAAAATTTCAAGAGTATCATTTTCTGATATATATTGTTTAAAGTCTTTTCTCTCTTTGGAGAGATATTTGCATTGAAGCTTCCCCACTGAATAAAGAATGATAGAAAAACAAAATTATGTTTTTGCATGGATTTGATGGTGAGTCTTGATGCCCAGTTATGTAAGTGAGCATCCCCTTTGGTTTATGCAAACTATTGTTTCCTTGAGGCATTACTGGCACTGTAATGCCTCAGATACCCGAACTGTCCTGTATTCAGCCTGACTGTTTGCAATGCACAGAGAATATTTTATGTAAAAAAACACCAGTCAAGAAAGAGGAAGCATTGTTACATTCACAAAGAGGAGCTGTGGTTGCAAGAAGTGGCCAAGAAACATGCACTGCAGCAGACAGCTGCTGAAAGCAAGTGTGCGTTTGAGCAGCGGGCTGCTCCCTCTGGAGTCACCTGCGCCTCTGTGGCTGTGCATGCGCTGTGTGTAAGCTCAGTGTGCAGCAGCTGGACAAGTAAAGAATGCCAGAGCCTTGGCTCATGATCTGTCCCTGTTTAACAGGGCATGCCTGCGAGATGGCGATGTGGTTGCAGGTAACAGTTGCCCAGCAAGCAGTGGCCAGATGAAGTGTGTTGCTTGCAAGCCCCACTCTAAGCAGGAACCTGTCCCCTACAAAATGGCCCTCAGCATCCCTACAAAACAGTTCTGGTTTTTAGAAATTAATAGAACAAAGACATGATTTCCTCTTGTAGCCCATTCTCAAGCTGGGCAACATTTTCTGCAGGATCTTGGACACAACACTGCAATATCAATAGCAGTACTAAAGTCAAGTAATCATAATCTTTCTTTTATTCTGGGTCAGAAAACCAACAAAGCTTTTTTGTTTAATTTAAACAAATTTTTTTTCTACTGAAGAGTCCATATGAATTTATTAATCACCCTACTAGTATTGCAGGTCCATAGGAATTAGATGTTTAATAGGTTGGCCCAGTAGTTTTCAGGAATATAAACTCCATCAACTAGCCTGTAAGTCCTGCTTTATATAAATGGGCTTACTGTTAATCTTCTCTAGTCCTCCAGCGATGTTTCAGTCCTCCACTATAACCCAATAGTTTAAAACTTCCTTAAGTTATTAGCCAAAGCAAATAAACCGAGATAAATTCGGGGCTGTACTAACTGAACATTCCCAAACTGAATAGCCTTTCACCTCTACTTTTGCTATTCCTGCTACTTTAATTTTAATCATCTTGTCAGTAAATCACACTTTGCAAGGCTCAAGCAATTGTAGATCACTTCAGCACTCTCCATCCCTCCCGTTAAGAGGCGTGTGCTTTTCTACATCTCCATCCTGGTTTGCTTTTTCAGCAATTTTCTTACTGCCTCTTGTATCACTGTGTCATTCCTTGGCACACCCTGATTTTGCAGGACTGGGAGGAATTTGGTACCTCCCTGGTGCAGATGCTGCCTGCAGCCCCAGCTTCAGCAGATATCCAGCAGGCAAAGCCACACTGACCAGGATTGCACAGCATCCCACCCGTGGTGGGATTATTTCAACCAACAGCAAATCACCAGGCTGGCAAGTAACCCCTATGCAGAAGTGAAGATAATTATGAGCAACCAGGGTTTCCTAGCTCTACAAAAATAGCTGCGGCTGCGCCTCATATTTCAGAACATCCCAGGGAGTCAATCACTTTTCCATTTTCTTTCCCTCAACTGTCAGATACTGCCACTTTGATGGCATGGTGCGCCTGAGAAACTCCAGACCCAGCCACTTACCTTCAGCAAACCTGACTGACAGCCCATTTGCTAGGGTGAATTAATGAGTGCTCCAACTCATGATTAGCTACATGCTGTGTGTTGTGTTCTCAGCACCTAAGTGATATAATTTATTGCCCTGATGGTTTATCGTCTCATTAATCATTCTTTGCATCCCCACCTAGCTACAAGCTTCTCCCTGTGTTTCTTGTCTGGCCATCGAGATCAGTTTGCCAAACCTGAATTGCTCTGCTAATCTTTTTCATAGCTCTTCCCTCCTCCTCTCTCTTCCTCACTGCTCTGGTCATCTTACCAGTGACTTTTTTACTACTGTTTTTACTATTTTACTATTGTTGCCCTCCTGGCGAGTGTTTCATACATAGCACCTCATCCATTAATCACCCTCAAATTTATCTTTTCATGCTATCTGGAAGCTTCCCTTTCTTTCCAGCCCTCCTTCTACCACCCTGAATTCTGCTGGGGTGCCCAGATGTTCTCCAAAGAGCCATCTATGCCTTTCTCTGGCCTAATCCACGTGGATTAATTCCACCAGACCAATCCCATTTACCACCAAAATTTCGTGCAGTCTGAAGCAAGGTCTCACGGGTGCTGTGCCGATATCCAGCCTGCAGAGGACGCTCTCTCTGCGTCGGAGAGTGCTGCCTTCATAGTGCAGGGTGACTGTCACCCGTTCCAACAGCCAGAGCACACACACTGACATGCGTCGTGGATATTTGCTGGATAAATCTGCAGGGCAGAGCTGGCTGAAGCCAGATGGATGCGTTTGCACCAGAGGGCGCTTACAGACTGCCAGAAGGAGCCTTCCTCTCTGGGAAAGCCAGAGCTTTACTAAACACCTCTCACACTCAGCTGCCTGGTTCTCACAAACAAAAGGACAAAAGCCCTGTAAACAGTAACCCCTCTGATGGTCATCCTCCCTTCTTGAACACTGAAATGATGTTACAAAAATGCTAGCCTTGGTTGAAGCTAAAGAGATGGTGATTCAGTCTGAAAAACAGACTTGTAGTCATGGATGCTGGCAGGTTCAATCCTGGATCTCCTGAAAGAACTAGCCAAAAGGCTGTGCAGGCTGGGGCTGCCTTCACTCTCCTGCCTGGAAGCCAGGACACATGGACACACACACAGTGTCCTTGCTGGGTACTGGGTTTATGTCCCTTCCCAGTGTGATGCTGTCTTGTAAGGTGAAATTCTGTGCTCTGAGCAGTACAGGCCACAATAACTTGGTTATTCTCATTAATATAGAGGTCTGCAAGTGACTTTGCTGTAGTAATTTTGTATTCTCACAGACAGACACATTGGCAATAATGGAAACTAAATGCATCTGAAGGTGTTTGCCTGTGCTGCAGATTTCCACAGGCAGTGGGTAGCAAATTCTTCTGTGGACCAGAGGCTCCCCTGCCCTCCAAATCCTCCCTCACTAGCATGCTCCCAGCCAGCCCAGCACAGCCCAGCCTCAGAAGGGTGTTCTCAGGTGATGCTTACTCTGCTGTCCCCTTACTTGTGACAGGTGAGCATCTCTTCCACAAGTTGGTCTAATGTGACCATTTTACAGTATCACCCCTAAGGCTGTGGGCAAGATTTCCCATTGCAATGGACTTTAAATAATGGAGCGAAAGAGAAGATGATTCTGGCATTCCCTGGAGGCTCAGTTAAACCTTCCTGCTTATTAATAGCATTACATGACTTAATTAGGCTGACAAGTAGAGGGTTCACGACACTGTTTATTGCCTACTTCTCCATCTATTAGAAAAACACAAGAACAAGACTTCAGAGTGTTTAAATCCCTCCTTACTGTCTGGATCCTCTGCAGCTGATTTTTCCACCACAGTGCCTCAGCAAGGGAGGCAGGGTGTGAAGCAAAGGCAGCCTTGCCAAGCGTTACAGGAAAACACTACAAAAGAGTATTTTAGCCATTCAGCTTGCTTTGCCTCTGCTGTCTGCATACACTAGATACTGTGGTAGCCTCTAACTAAACAGCTAGCATGGTGGGTTTCTCAAGACCTGCCCCAGTCTTTACTCTTTCCCATTTAATTCCCCCCTTATATGGTTTAAAATTGTATCCACTGTGTTAGGAAGTTAACTCCAGCATGATGGTAATCCCAGCTGCCAACCTCCTGCACAGAACCTTGAAGTCTACCTTCTAGATTTGTATGTGCCTCTTTTGAAAGCACAGAATAAACATCCAGAGGGAAAATACCCAGCCATAAAAGATCATATTTAATATAAAAGAACATAAGATGACATAAATAATACAATACCATATGAAAGAAGTGGCTAAGAGAGACTAGAAATACTTGCTGCGCTTAAAAATATGTTATATTCTGCAGAAAATAGTAGAGCAAAAGAGAAAGCGGTTGTTTTCCTAAGTCATACTTAACTCCCACCTAGCTTGTTCCCCAACATCGTCTTTAATTGCTACAGCCTTACAGAAAGGCCCGTGCAAGGAAAGGAAGATAATAATTAACCTAGCATTTTTCTTGCCTTTGTTGTGAGTCTGCAGGGATCGGCATTTTCAACATTTATTATTTGGTTAAATCACTTTGTTCTCTAGTGGGAGAACTGGGACGGAGGAAGGGTGTTTGCACTGTGCTGTGCAGGCTTTGCAGCTTCTATTACTGGATTCAGGGAGGTGAATTTTGATGGCACAGAAAAATTTCTCTCCCATTCCAAAAAGTCATTTTTTTAGGAATATGAGAGGAAAATCCTGATGCTAATGTAAGGCAGCTTGGGCAACCTAGGAAAAGTGCTGGGAGAAGACCTGAAACTTTGAACAAGCCCAACAGAAAAGCAGAGCAGAGCAATGGATGTAGTCCTTTTCTGCTACTGCCCCTCTTCATCTGCATCCCCCAATTCTCTCCATGCATGCTCATTAAAGAACAAAAACTGTGGGGAAAAAAACCCTCACTAACACTATAGTTTTTTTAGTCTCAGCTGGGAGAAAGACAGCCCTAAGTACAGCTGGGGGCTGCAGCTGACACAGGAGAGTGTGGCCCAAGGTTGCAGGGAGGTTTGCTGCTCTTTGGTAGGAGCCATCCCATGAACTGTAAAAATAAAACTTCCTCTCAATTCTTTCAGTATGAGGGATTTAAGTTCTGTGACCTGTCAGATTGCCCAGGTACTAGATCTAGCTTAACACAACCGTTCATGCTGCAGGGGACCTCGGGAGGACCCTGGCCAACCTCCTGCTCAAAGCTGGTCAGCTCTGGGGTCAGAACAGGTTGCTTAGGGCTTGAACCAGTTGAGTCTGGAAAACTTCCAAGGATGGAGATGGCACGATCTTGATAGGCAGTCTGCGGCACAGCTGGACTGTCCTCAGCCACCCAGCATCACCCAGCCCACAGTGAGGGTCCTCTGGGCACTAGGGCCCCAAAGAGGTACAGCCCGAGCACTGAGGCAGCCTTGAAATTCTGGGTTTCATCCTTGGAGACACCACAGTGTGACAGACATCCCACCATCATTCACCATTCTCATCAGCATGATGCCATGGTTTAGACTGTGAACCCTGACCACTGCAGATGGTGAGGAAAAATCAGGTGGCTAGTAGGTGGCTAGTTTATCCTCAAATTAGCAGCATCAGCAAGAGTAAAATTAAAGTTGGACCAGTATAAACTGAAGGTCATCTTTGCAAGACAAAAATTGCACAAGGAAAGAAACAAGGCTAACAGGAGGAACTGGTTATTAAGTTGCCTCTGCAGAAACAACCTTTGACAAAATCTGGGGGGTGACATGCAACAGAGGTGTTTATTGTTACATGTAATCATTGCTATGTCGCAAAGGAGCTGATGTAACTGAAAGCATTATAAAACCTTTAATGGGACATGTGAAAAAAGTGGGAATGTAGCTTCATCAAGACAAATGAGAATACTAAAGGATGAGAGTTGTGACTTCCTACCTCTTTTTAATGACTCAGTAAGAAAAAAGGAAGATCCACTGCAAGTCCAAAGGACATCTGAGCTAAAAGGAAGTTTTAAGGAAAACTTTTTCTCAGCAGCACTTGGAAGAACTGCAAAGCAGCTGGGATCAGGGTTGGAACTCAAACCCATCCCAGCTCACCCCAAGCACAGAGGTGGGATCAATTCATTTCTACAGACCCCAAACGATAAGGAATTGTTTTGGGGGGGGGAGGGGGGGGAAGTTTGTTTGCTTGGTTTTTTTTTTTAAGAAAATATGCAAACAAACAAGTAAAAAAGAAAGGAGCCTCAAAAGAATGAGGTGTCTCTGTGTTTATGCAGTACTCCTCCAGCAGCACGAGATCAGTGGCTCTCTTATTTTTTAATAACTAAGGCTCCTCAGAAAACTCGGTCTTGATCCAGTGTGGCAGTAAATAAATAACTGAAATTGCAGCACAGAGGAAATTGCAAATTATTTTGGGAACGGGAAGAACAACAGACAGTTAGAAAATGAACTTTGGCACTAACACTAATAATAAACCTTAACAATTCATTGCAGACCTGCCTGGGAAGGGGGCTGGCAGTGAGGACAAAAAATGAGCTAAAAGTGAGATTGTTTGGTAAATGGAAAGGCTGAGCCATCCTGACTAGGGCCCAAGTGTGGGAAGTTATCTAAAAATAAACAAACAAATAAACCCCCAAAGCTCTGAAGATTTCAGCACCATCTGGAGGCTCTGGGAAAAGCGAAACAGCTTAGTGTTGTAGGAGGTATTAAAGAACAGGATTTATATATACACATATAGATGTATAAAGATGCGTATCAAAGCAATGCACCGTCACCAACAGAGGTGAGTCCAAGGCTCAGAAGTTGAATCCAATCAGAGATGTCTGAAGTTACAACTTATTTGGATGGCAGCTGGGGTTTGGGATATTTTGTTTTACTTCTGCTTCAGCTTATAGTAGAAAGTTTCTCCACACATGCCTTTTGTGTTGCCTGTGTCCTATGCTCTTGTGCAGTCATTATGAAGGGCAGCTTCGGTGGAAGGAAAAGGTGAAAAAAGTAGCATTTGGTCACTAGGCCCTTATAACGCAATTTAGTGTGGACAGGGTATTTTTTAGACAAGAAGCAATAACAGACACAAGGAAAATTGTGCACAGAAATACTATAGCAACCAGCATCTGAGAATAAGGCCTTGGGTGGAATGGTTTAGTGGGAGGTGTCCCTGCCCTTGGCAAGGGGATTGGAACTAGGTGATCTTAAGGTCCTTTCCACCGCTGACTATTCTATGATTCTATGATTCTATGTTGGCAGAAAAACAATCCTAGGGAAACAAAAGAAAAAAAAAAAAGATGCTTTTTCCAGTTTGCTGGGCTGAGGTTCCAAGTGCTATGAGGGCCAGTGCTAAGCCAGAGCCCAACTCCACGTCCCAGAAACACCAAGCGCTGAGGAGCTGTGCCGAGCCCCAGCCAGGAGACCTTGACTTGTAGCTATCTTTAACATTGCTTAATGCATGTTTTGTGTCTGAGATGGGAAAAAAAAAGGTGGTGGTGGGGGAAGCTTTATTGTTGTGATGAATTTATTTCAAGGTGGACTTAAGGACTCGAGTCTTCAGGAGAAGAACCACATTGCATCCCAGTGAGGTGGGAGCACATACAAGATGGGAACAGGTACCTTCTCTTTAGATCCTAGTTCAGGCCCCTAAAATGAGGTTTACCTCAAGGTGTGGAGAGTTTGTGGTTTAGCTGTTGCATCCGCAGCGGGTTGAGCCAGTGATGTGCAGTCTAATTGCTAGGCGTGAGCAATTAAATTAAATTAAATTAAATTAAATTAAAAAGTTAAGCTCTTGTTATCTGAAACTGAGCATTGGAAATTAATAGACACTTATGGTCTTAATCTCTGTTCCTCAGATCTCTAGCTGCAAAAGGGAGCAGCAACACCCTTGCCTAATTTTCTCATCTAATTATATAGGATTACAAATCTTATGGCTCACTAATGTTGGTGTGTCATTTTGATATGCTGGTGAAACACCCCAAAGGCAGGACTTCTGTATTCAGTGCTGCATCTGGACGTTCTTTGATTAATAACATATAAAGTAATATGCCAATGAGAAAGATAAGAAGGACAACTCAGTAACCCCCCATTTACTGAATGGAAAAAGTAGTATTGAAACCTATAATAAAAGACACTTATCCACAAGATCAAGTCATGAATAAGATGGGGTTGGAACTAGATGACCTTAAGGTCCTTTCCAACCCTAACTATTCTATGATTCTATGATTCTATGATCAAGAATGCACAGGCAGCCTGAATTCTGGGATCTCCTAATGCCAGACTTTGTAATCCTAAAACTTCCTGTAACAGACCCAAATTCCCTCTTTTGCTGTGATACTGGTCTCAGCTACCACAGCTGACAGCCAGTAATCATGGGGAGCCTCAGCCTCAGCTCCAGCACCACCATTTTTGCTGGTGCTGGAGAAGTAGCCCCCAGAATCAGAATTTGGCAAATATACAACTGTAATCAAGGTTTTATTGGGGTAGGAAATGCCAAGCATCTTCAAGAATGGTGAAACAGTCACCCTATAGAAAAACAGCCCAGTCATGCATGTGTCTTGTTTTCCTGGTAAGCAAACCTGGATGTAGCAGTATTCCAGCCCTGGCAAATCCTGTTGTGCTCCTAGCCACCAGCATCAACTAGCATTTACTGCGTGAAGCCAGAGAAACCAGTCCTCTGGGATGCAATGTTACTTCCCTGCATCAAGGCTGGCAAACAAAAAGTCTAACTCAGCATAAGGGTCATATTTTATCACAGATGTCAGTCCTGTGGATAAAGACCTAGTGCTTTTAAGTCACAATGTATGAGCATTAGGGAAGAAAACATGATTTTACTGGAAAGCTGAGTCATTTAGTAGTTAATTTTTTCACACTGAACCAGGAGTTTGTCTCTAAGCAAATCCCCTGCTTGTGTATCTCATGTTTGCAGCTAGCATTCTGCCAGCAAAGCCTCCTGCTATGGCCAGTGGCTCTGCCGCCTATCTCACACTGCCCCAGCTGAGAGCTGGGCGTCCCCTTTCTCTGCCTTTATGTTTGGAGTGAGCACTGTGACACGTCTGTTGGTGGGGCTGTATTTAGCTGCCACGTGGTGGCATTTCCAGCTTTCTATATTTGTAAATGTCGTCTGCCGGAAGAGGAGCTGAGCTGCCTCTGATCCGTGCGAGCACAGGAGGCAGGAGCTGTACTTTTGATGTGCGTGTGGATGGCTGCACCCGTGCCAGCGCTGGTGCTGCTCTGGCTAGTGCCTGCAGCTCTGCCACTCAGACGCTGATGCACAACCCATTCCCTTACTGCAGTGCATCCTACAGCTATCCCCCTTTTCCCTATAGCACTTGGAAAGGTTTTCCTCTTCCTTGATTACATCTCCCTGTATCAACCACTTGCAGAAAGGTTCTCTTCCTCCTTGGCATCTTCCCCAATACCCTCCCTGCTCCAGCTGCCCAGCCTGACACTGCTTAGGCCAGGGCACTACAGGGCTTGAGACTGGGTCACGTTCCATTGTAGCAGTTGCTTTCTGGCTACATGGGGATGCACAGAGGCAGCACATAAACACAGAGATAGTAAATAAAAAAAACCAGTAAGGTGATGAGGAAACAACAGGAAAGAAATCCAGCATGAAAACATCCATACAAAAATCATTCACATGGCTGTGAATGATTTCATTTCAGACTAGGGCTGAACCTGGTCTTGCAGACTGGGACAGCTTTCCCCCCAGTCAGAAATATTCCCAAATCTTTACTAAATATTAGTTATGCCAGCATAAGTGAAGGAACTAAGAAAAGAGATGTAGGTTTTTAGAGAGATGCTCAGTGACTTCGGTTGGCCAAGCAGGAGCTGCAGACACACAGAAAAAAGACCATCCAAACACATCCTAAATAACTGAAGAGGATGTACCCAAGAGTGTGCTGACCTCAAACCATGATTTAAAAGGATACCACAGCATATCAGCACTGCGACAGAATTTGGGTGGGTGGGGGTTATTTCCACAAAGAAATATAATTCCATGCAGGGCAGAGTTTGCTCACCGCTTCGATGTTTTTGGAGCCAAACTGCTGGCCTGCAGCAGGGTAATTCAGCTGACTCACCCGCAGTATGCAAAAAGAGTGGTGCTGTCAGGCTCAGGCATGAGAACTGGAGGAACCTGAAAGTAAAAGTACAGCTCAGCAATTACTCCAAGCCATCATGGACTGATCGGGCCAGCACACATGAACAAGCCACTGCCTGATGCACCATTAGCATCCAGCCAAGCCGAAGAGGAGAAGCAACCAAGCTGAATTCAGGTGCACCAAACTATTTTTAAAAGTTAATTCCCTCTTTGTAACTTGCAGTGGAATTTCATTCACATAGAAAGCACACTGGTGTGTCTGAAGATTATATATTTAACCCAGCACTGTCTTAAAGCCATATTTAGTTCTTACAGCCTTTTCACATGGGAACATGCTCATATGAGGATCAGCAGTTTGCTTAAGATGCTGTCCTCTTTCTGCCACAATTCAACCATCAGTGCATCACCATTCATTGA
Source organism: Micropsitta finschii (assembly GCA_034783455.1). Taxonomy (NCBI): domain Eukaryota; kingdom Metazoa; phylum Chordata; class Aves; order Psittaciformes; family Psittacidae; genus Micropsitta; species Micropsitta finschii. The sequence continues at coordinate 9,841 of JAVHNF010078974.1, read as the reverse complement.
GGGTTTGCAATCATTTCAGAAGCTGCACATTCGTTCTTGTAAGCCGGCTTACTTGCAGTAAAAAATGGAGGTGGGGAAAAGCAAGCAAATTCTCCCCTGGATTTTTCTTTCTTTGCAATAAACCCTAAATTCTGCTCCAAAACTGACATGTTATGATACAATTTTCAGTTGCACACTGAGATCAGTGCTCCATGGTGTATATATTCTTAAGGTATTCCTAAATTCAATCACTTATTTGCTTCAGTGTCTTTTTCCTTACTAAAGTATCCTCTGGGTTTATGACAATTTCTGTTGTCTCCTATTCGTTGCAGGCTCCAGGTCACATATGTAGATTGACAATAGGGGAACACTTGTGGTGAGTCCAGTGTTTTCCAATATACCCATGACCAGCCCGCATGTGGCAGACAACCAATTCCCTCATCTGGTGTAGCCAAATTTGGGATTTCTGTGCTCAGGCTCAGGGTTGCTCTCCTATCTGGGATTTCAAGCAAACAATACAGAGCCCACAAGTACCGCCTTTTATTTTAATGGTTAAAGATGTTCTCAAAATCTAATATTTCAATTAATTTTGAAACTTAAAATAGACCATATGTACTCCTGGGTGCATAAAGGTGGAATGTGTCCCAGTCTGCAATGTGTATTTACCACCCAGAGCTTTGCACCAAGTACTCACTCACTGCTCCATTCCTGCACCTCTTCCCCAGGGAATTATGGAGAATTATGTGACGGCTGGAGAAGTCCCATCAATAGCCTTCCTCCCTCAGTGCTGGGATTTGTGCAAAGGTGTCTGTGATCGCACCTGAGAGCTGACACAGTTGGCTGATGGCAGCAGATTGTTCCAGTATGGAGATAGAGCAGGATACAAGTGTAGTTACCTCAGTCTATGTTTGTAATGGAAAATTGAGCTGAGACAGACCCAATAAATTACTGTCAAATTTCCTGGCCCCACCACAAAGTTTACTTCTCTGTCTCTCCATCACTCACAAGCATCTGAGCAGAGAGAAGTCATGCTCTCTTGAGCCCAGTAAGCAAAACATGGAAGAGCCAGAAACCACCTCACTAGTTAGCACTGGAGAGCCCATTGTACCTTCCTCTGCCCAGATAAATGTCTTTCTCCCCCTTTACTTCTTCTCCCCAGAGAACATTTCTTTTGATGTTATTCCAGGACTGATATTAGGCTCCTTTGATGCACTGAAATTCCCCAAAGAACAATACTCAACATTTGCACAGAACACTTATCTGCATGTATATATTTCTCCTCTCTGCCTCCAAGGAATAGTTTCCTATGATCTTCCAATGTTTATTTAGGTCATTTTTGTCTCCATTTGATTTTCTCTTTGGAAAAGAAAGCTTGCATGTTTCTTCAAATGTCACTCTCCCTCCTATACAGTCACGGTAAATATGCAGCTATGAAGTCTTTTCTCCATGTAAACATTGAAATACAGAGAAAGTATTCTAGTTATCTTCAAGATTTACCCTTGGGGTAACTACTGCCCTTGAAGTCTGCATTAGCTTTAGCGTTTACTTCAATCAGCAGCATTAACCCAACACTGAGGCTATTTCCAAAGCCTCCACCCAAGTTTCTACTACTAACGTTTGTTTCTCCCAAAGTCCCCAAAGACATATAATGTGATTGCAGTGATTCACTGTATCCATAGGAACTTAAAAGATGCTTCTTATAGATCTGACTTAAGCTAACTTCCGCCCTCTGGATACAGAACTGTTCAAGAGCAAGAAATGTCTATGTCTGGAGGCAGCCCTGTCCTGCATCTCCCTGGGTAAGGTCCCCTTGCCTTGATTACCAGTTGTCTTGCTACAGCCAGCCACTACAAGATTGCAAAGCAGGAATACAAGGCTGTATTTTTGTCTAATCAGAAGTGAAAGTTATTCCGAGGCTGTCAGGTTGGTATTAGAGAACCCTCTGAATTCCTGATGGTTTCTGCAATTTGCCATGGTGCAGATATCATACACGCACACACACAATCATTTTGTTCTTCAGAAGAACAGCCTCCAGGAACACACACCTGTCCTGGGTTCAGCAGTAGCAGTCATTTTTTCTTCTTAGTAGCTGGTGCAGCACTATGTTTTTGACTTTCG
>JAVHNF010078964.1:20344-36704 GCA_034783455.1 Micropsitta finschii | reverse complement strand
CTGCAGTGATTAGAATGAAATCAATAAAAAAAAAAAAAAAAAAAAAAAAAAGAGAATAGAATAGAAATCAAATAATCCCCAAATGTGCTTTGAAGAATAGACCAACCTTTGGTTCATTTCTTTACTTAAAAACATTACTTCATTACCAGAAGTCTTAATTTTGAATTGCATCTTGAGGGCATTTTACAAGATTTGCCTGTATGTGCAGTACAGTAATTACTTTTTGAAGTGCACTTGAAAAAGGACATGAAGTCAGCAGGTTTATTATCTCAGAGCTTTTTTTTTTAATTAAAACTCATTAACAGCAGCCATCGATATTCAGTTGCTGAACACAGAATCATAGAATCAACACTGTTGGAAAAGACCTTTAAGATCATCACATGCCCAAACACAGAACTTTAATGAGAACCTGTAAGATACAGGCTTTAAAGCTTGCTCAGGTTGCATTTATGGCAAAATTCAAGGTTTTACTTTCACTATAGAAAGAACAGCAAACATGAGAATAAAATTATTAACATTATTAAACATTAAATGTTGAGCTTATTGTGATTAAAGGTTAAACTTAGTAGAAATATACTAATGTGTATTATATTCCCTTCATGAATGTGTTGCGTATTAAGTCTGTTCTTGATTTATGGCATTAGAAACTTTCGAGTCACACATTGTAATGTACACGTTCAGTCACAGCTGAATCACTCACTAATGTGCTATATTCCCTGATGAGCTGGCCAATTTAATACCCAGGCTGATGCCAGAAACTCAACACAATGAAAGCCCCTTCATTGACATTCTGGTGTAATACCTAATAACAGATTCCTTTTCCTTGGTATTGTATCTTGCTGTTGTCATTCCAACAACAGATGCTTTTCTTATAAACCACTGAATTTACTCAAATGTAAATGTCAGGCAGACCAAGTGAACGCACAGTCCATGAACTTGCACTAGGGAAAATGAGCTCACATCTGTCTCATTATAATATATTATATTTCCATGTCATTTACTTTCAATTCTTAGCATAGTTTCAAGCAATTTTTCAATTTCCAAACCAAGCAGCATCTTAGAAAAAGTTAGGTTATTTTTTTTCCCTGATATGTCAGAAAATATATTGTTTGCTGGTATATTTTTACACTGTCACAAGAAATCCCAGCACAATGCTGCTCTCACAAATACGTCATTTAACCAGACAGCAAAGCAATAAAAGAAACCATTATGCAAAAGTTACCAATGCAGAAATTCTACAGTCAGGTTTTCTGATGAACACCACTGCATAACTCCAGGTATCATGTACATAACTTTTTTACACTGCATAATTAAATGAATGGGATTTCACAGGGAAAAGTAAGAACACAGCCAGGCTCCAGCAATCTACAATTATATGGATTGCAGGGCTGCAGATTTGCAGATATTTAGTGATGCAGGTAATGTCTCAAGGAGTTTCTAAAGTACTTTAGTATTTAGAGAATTAGGTCCTCAAATGTTTTCTGCTACATCTAATTAGTTACACCTTTAGGCACATCAGTACATAAAACAAATCTTGTTGCTGAATTCAATACCTGCAGATTAAAATAATGACTTGTATGTGGATAACAAGTTCCAGTTCAGTCTCCATATTAAATGATTTAATGTAAGCAATATTAAAAATTAAATTTTAAGAGCATTATGACAATTGGTTTGTCTGATATTCTTGAAGACATCGGGGAAAACCCAGTAAATTCTGAAAGCCCAAAATACACTAACATAGTGCGAAGGGCAACTCCATTTGTCTTAAAATATAAAGCAATCTCAGTTGCTGCAGTTTTACCGTTATTTCAAAGCGACAGCCAGTTTCTTGTTTACTTGCAAGAAACTTCAGGCTGCTTCATCCAAAATTAGCCTATTTCTTCCCAGTCTTTCAATATTTTCTTATTGTCAGGAATTTTAAATGAACATTTTATTGTCAAATTCCCTGGCTGCAGTCCATGTGAGTTGGTGTTGTGGTTTAAACCCAGTCATCAAGTCAGCCACACAGTTTCTACTCCCCCTCCCCCCCCCCGAAAGGGATGGGGAGGAGAATCAAAAGAATGTAACTCCCACCGGTTGAGATAAGAACAGCCCAGTAACTAAGGTATGACACAAATCACTACTGCTATCACCAATAATAATAATGATAAGAGAAATAACAAGGGGAGAGAATACGATACCACCCAACGAAACGAGCCCAACCGAGCAGAGAGAGTGCCCTTCTGGATAACTCCCAGTTACATCCTGGGCATGATGTGCTGTGGTATGGAATACCTCTTTGGTTAGTTTGGGTCAGGTGTCCTGTCTCTGCTTCCTCCTGGCTTCCCCTCCTCCCTGGCAGAGCATGAGACTCAGAAAGTCCTTGGTCACAGTAAACATTACTGAGCAGCAACTAAAAACATCAGTGCTATCAGTGCTGTTCCTAGGCTGAAAGTCAAAACCACAACACTGCACCAGCTACTTAGAAGGAGAAAAAATGACTGCTACTGCTGAACCCAGGACACATAAGAAATATGGCTTGCATACTTGATAATATTATACAAGGTTCTATTAAACTTTTAACAGGATATGCTGGATAACTCCTAACTTCTGTACTTATGAATAATGCAGCAATCCTAGCTCCAGGCCAGAAATATATTTTAAAATATTCTATACATGAACTATTTCATATATAATACAGTACACTCAACTCAAAGTCAATGAAAACTGAGAACTTGCCAACAGCTTTCTTTGCAAGATTCCTTCAATCTTATACAGAATGTTTTTTTTACAACTCAGCAGTGAAACTAGACTTCACTTTAGTATTTTATATGGATGCATGGGTTCTGGAAACATCTACCTACTTCACTACAGCGAGTAATTCTGTTTACTGAATTCAAGTTACAGAACAGGCATCCAAACAAGCATATTACGTTAATGCTCCTGAAATAAATCTTTTAAGCATAAAATATCTGGGGTTTATCAATATAAAAGTATTACATATCCACAGGGAACAGCAATACTCTCTTGCCAAACGTTTTACACGCCAGTACTCTTTAGAATATACTTCTGTGACATAAAGTATTTGGGGACAATGTCATTGGTCCTAATGTCCATTACTGTTACCCACAGGTGTGTGTGCAAACACGACTATTCACTGGCCAAGCCATAACATACCCAGGAGAACTGTCTCACAGTGAAACTAACCTGGAAAAGGGTTATTTTCCTCTGAGAGAAACTCTGTACTGTGCTGCCACAGAAATGTAGCACAGCAGAACCAGCAAGACACCCTGACACAAAGACAATGCATGGATAGACACAGCACAGTCCAAGCACTCCCAAACCCAGCATTTTCCAGTACTTCCTGCTGCACACTGGAGCTTTTATGTTACAGCATTAACAAAGACCTAAAATTTAACAGAAAGATTTTTTAAACAGATACATATAATAAGGGATGCAACTTAAGAATTCATAAGAACACATCTTGTTAGAAAACAGCTCTCTGAAACTTTATTAAAGATAAAGATAAAAGTATTATGCATTCAAATTTAGGAAACCAACACAACTTTGTCCAGACTTGACATTTTGGGCAGGGATACTTCCTCAATACATTCTTTCGCTGTGCATGATTTGCATTGAGGCACCTTCTGACATATTAAATAATATAATGCTGACATATTTAACCAACCTGAGAAAATATTAGTAGAGGGACTGAATTAAGGCAAATAATATTTACTGTGTTTTCTTGTATCAGTAATTATAAAGTTGAAGCTTTTGACTTCTAAAAGAAATAAAAATTAAAAAGAATCTGAGTAATGCTAAAAACTTGCTGTATGCAAAAAATAAGAATTATCAGAAAATTAAGTTAAAACAGAGGGCAACGCAAGCTCAATATGAAGAACTGCTAGGAGACACATTTCTCCCCTATGCACTACTGTGTCTAAAGCTCTCAGGTGGCACTGCAGCACAGACCAGAATAAAATCCTTCAGTGCGCATTCAACTACCAGTCACACTCCCTGCACACCAATTATGTATTTCGAGCTACGCAGACCCTGAATTTCATGGGACTATTTTCTGAAATGCTAATACGTTCACAGCTATGACCTCGTTCAGAATAATTAACAGACTTCTTAATGTACCATATGCTCAAGTGCACATTTCTTTTTAAATAAACATCTTAAATTAGATACTTTTGGCATTAGAACTGAAGTCTGATTAACAGAACACTGTGATTATCATTTACCATGTATTCACTTTAGTCATGCCATCAAACATAACCCTGATCCATAATGAAAGTATGAAATTGCCTAACACCATTTCACAAGGCCTTGTTTTCAGCCCTTCTCTTCTGCAAATATTGCATTTCCCACATTAAATGTCTGCCTCCGGCTAATTTTTGTGTAGTTTTAAGAGGACAACAACAAAAAAAGACTCTTTGAGAGAGTGTGTACATATTGCGGGGGGGGAGTAGTGTCTGTGTAAGAAGAAGTGGGCTTTATTATTATACTTTTGAGATCTTGGCAGTCATACACGGAAGCTGCTAAATGAACATTTAGCAAGCACTTATTACAACACAGCAGCAGTATTATTTAGATGCAGTGTCTGCATGAGCAAAGTCTATATTGTGCCCGCAGAGTTTAATGAGACTGTTTCAGCTCAGGCCCTAACAGAGGCTGTCTTCAGTCACATTTTACTCCTGCCAGGGAATACTGCAGCAACAGGCCCTAAAATTGAGCGCTGTCTCAAGTAGCACCTCAAGCTGCAAAGACCTGCAGTGGTTTGAAGCGAGTGCTACAGAACTTCAAGGTACATGCACATCGCTGCTCACTGGGAAGGAGTAAAAAGAGAATTAAGAAAACCTGAAACAGGAAGGACCACAAACTGGCTATTTTCCTTCTCAGTCTGATTCTTCCCTGACTACATTTGGACACCTTCCCTGGACTTAGAGCATCTTTTCCAACACATGCTTATAAGGAAAGTTCTGTGTGGTGCATATTCCTCTACTGCTCTCCATGGAAGCTTGAGAGCCACACTGAGACCCTGCACCCCTGTGAAGTTCAGCTGTCCTTCCCTCATCCCACTTGCTAGTAATATCGGCCATCAGTTACTGCACAGCTCTGCAAAGTTTCCATTGTGAAGACAGTATTCCAGAATAAGACAGGCACTCCCTGCTCTTCCCCCTTCCATTTTAAAGGGAGAAATAAGAATTACTTATCCTCCTGTCAAGTAGAGCAGATCCCAAGGAAACAAGACATATTACAGTTGCATATAATTAAAGGGAATGAAATTAAGCGGCGGGAAGAAGACCTGTGCAATGCATACACACAAAACATTTAAAAGGATAACAGCAATGGTTGTGCTTTTGTAAGTTGCGAAGACCCTGAAAATCAGGCTAACAGATTACAGGTATTTTATAAGCCCATGGAAATACTTAGCTAACAGAAGGTACTTCTGGAAGCTGCAGCTTCCTAAGATACCATAAAAACGAACGAGCTGCCTAAAGCACTTAGCTATGCAAACAAATCTATATTTATGTGGAAGAATCTTCCGGCCACAAGCGGAGGGAGGCGACTGCAGGAGTCCGGCCCCTCTCACGAAGGCCGGCCCCGAGCTCCCTGCTCGAACTTGGGCCCAGACGCAGGGGTTACCTATCGCCTCGCCGAGAGGCCGCCGCCAGCTCCTCCTCCTCCTCGCCGCTCGGAGAGCTGGGGCGGGACACGGGAGAGAGCGGGGAGCTGCCGGAGGGACTGAGGAGCTCCTCGGAGCTGGCAGAGGACGGCGGGATGAGGCGGACGGCCCTCCTCCTCCTCCTGTTCCTGCCATGGGTCCGGGTGCCGCTGCTCATGCCGCCGGGCGGCACCTGCGGTAGAAAGCATCGACTAACAACGAACAACAGCCAACGGCCGCCTCCCTCCCGCCCGCCACCAGAAAACACCGCTCTCCCGGCGGCCCCCGCGGCTCCCTCCTCTCCGCCTCCTCCTCCAAGCCCCGCCATGGCAACCGGGACGCGCCGCCGCCAATCTTCTCGCCCGCCCGCGGCGCGCCCCGCGCCTGCGCCTTGCCTCAGCGCGGCTGAGGGCAGCCGCGGCCTCACTTGGCGCTGTCGCCGGCGGTCCGCGTTGGGCCCGTACATGATCTTTGTACAGCTGTTCTTTCTCACCGAGGAACAGTTTTGCACATTTAGCCGGTCAATAAACGGGAACCAGCAACCTCACGCGTAAATGATGACTTCCGACATGTCAGAAGAATGTAGCTTAGCATTTTCCAACAGCCAACCAAAGACAAGTGACATCTAAAATAGCACAAGCTGATGATTCAAGCATTGGGGACAACAAAATACCATTAGAACGTACATTTCACGCCAAGTTACAGCAAGAAAACTTCACGTCAGGCTGAATTCTTACAATACAAGGTGCACAGTGCAATGGCTCAGCCTCGTTAAACAAGAATCACATATGGTTTTACATGAATGTCTGTTTGTGCTGCATGCAGCTAAGACGTCCGGGAAGTAGAAACGTTGTTTACTACATGGCTAAACAAGCACTGAGAGCAAAGCTCCACATCATGGTGGGAATGAAAACTTCAAGTATTTCAACTGGCTGCAGAACAAGGTAATTTCAAACCATCTTAGGAAGGCTTGAAAACCTTCCCTGGCATTAAAGCCCAGCTCATAATGAAGACTGGCAACAGTCTGAGAGGAAAAAAAAAGTCCTGTCTCACTGCATTGAGGAATTCTGGAGCTCACTGCACTGGGCACCTCTTGCTTCTGATGGAAGACCTACAGCTGCTACTGCGGGATGCCCTGAAACTGGGAAATGAATGTCCCAAGGCAAGGCAGCAGCCAGCTGCAGTCTTTCCAAAGACACGAACATGTGAGTCTTTCTCTTCCCTCCTGGGAAGCCCCTCCTTGGGCATTCAAGAACAAGAATTGGGCAAGTAGCTTACATCAGGAAACCTCAGCATTGTAACAAGGTTTATGCATTGCTACAGCCTACAGAGAGGGAGGCAAAAGCCAGTTCACCCTTCCGTGGATTAAGGCATCGTTACTGGAATAGAAGTGAACTATAAAATAATACCATTGTTATCCCTCTTCTTACTGCTTTGCCCAACTTGTCAAGCCTGCTCCACAGCCACTCTGCCCTAGTTAATAACACAGGCATGGTAAGAGCCCAAACAATGTCCTTTGTTAAATACTAAGGATTGAAACAACAACACTGCAGGTTCAGGTACACCACTCCTATGACCATAGAAGGCCTGATAAGCAGACAAGCAGCATGTTATGAGGACATGCTTCACAGCAAAACCTTAATTCTGTGAATTTAGTACCATAATAGGAAAGCCTCCCTCTAAAAAGTATCTGCCCTTGCAGGAATTAATCTCCCAACTCTGCTGAAGCCTAGGGCAAAATGAAACTGACACAATGAAGTTGCTGCAAATAACTGATTTTTGTTAATAAATATATATACACACCCTTATGGTTGTTACCACTGTTGAAAAATCAGCTTAATTTCTCACCAAAGAAATGACAAAAAGTACATTCAGTCTTTCACTGCTAACTGAACCAACACCATCATAGACTATGGAGTAAGTACTTAAAGCTATCTAGCAGCTAAATTCAGAGTAAAGACAGAGTGATGTATTCGCAGACCTATACTTTCTGTCTGTTCAGTCATGCCAATCAGCATGTCTGAACATTCAAACGCTCCTGACAAATTGCTCACAAGTAACCCCTAATTGCCATCCACAGTAGTTGAAAAACCATTTAACACAGAAAATGATGTCAAGGAAGCAATTTTACAGGTAACTAACAAAGAGAATTCTAGGTATAAACCAACTACCCTGAATCACTGACTACCCTGACTTGACAACTGTATGAAATACTTGAATTTGCCAAATCTCCTTTATGATACAGTTGAAATTTACAAATGGAACTGTAATCTGATCAGCTCACTCTCCAAAAACCTATGAGCCATCAGAAGGAACCTCTCAGTTCAACCTGATTAATACTACACGGATTTAATAAAAAGAATCAGATCCAATTATTTTCAGATTTAATGCTTAGTTCCACCCCCTACGTGCAGGAATACAGAAAAAGCGTAAGAATAATCTTACTAAAAAACTCCCCTTACTAAATTCAGACACAAAATAAGGCTTCAACAGGATGCCTAAAATTCGAAAAAATGTGTATCTTAGTTTTACTTGAAACCTGGAAAAACCAAATCAAAACAAACAAACAAGCAAAACCTACAACAGAAAATTTGAACCAAATATAGCCAAGTTTGCCTTCCTGAGTCTTCAGATATTTTAGTGTGGGGAAAAACAATGTGGCAGGGACAGGAGGGAGGAAGAAAACTACTTGGCTCATGCTGTGTCAGGGCTGAACAAGTCCTGCCTATACTTGTCTACTGGCTATTTTTGTGCCTGCATTTGTAGTTCTTCTTGATGAGAGGCTGTGAAATCTAGAAGGTTGTGAATTGCTTCAGTCTTTCCTCCCTGGTAGAGTGTATTCACATCTCTATGATATACCATGCTCACAGCCCTCCTGCTTTTGAACAGCCGTGGCCTCTCTAGCTAGGTCATGCTCCTGCACAAAGTCTTTTCTCTTTAAAAGCATCAGGAACAGATTTACTTGCTCTTTTTTGGCCTGAAATTTTGAAGGCATTTACAGGTTATGCTCTTGTTATTGGAAACCAGTGACTCACTTCTCATTTTGTTACACTCAAGTCTAAATAATTTCCCCACAGTAAATGCCACGGTGATCATTAACTGCTATTTCTTAGGTAAAACCTAAATTGTATTTTATAGTAGTGTTGTGCCATGAATGCAAGATCTGAAATGTGTCCATTCACCCTCCAAGTTCTTATAGTATACAACAGTGAAGAGCAATTTGTGATGTATTATCCCATTTCAGATTTCACTTCCTTAATTATTGAATCATCTTCAACTGAACATCAGTGCTAAGAGTAAATCTGTCAGACTCTACTGCATGGTTATGTGAACAGCAATATTAAAAACTCTTGCTAAAAACAAACTTGTTATGCTAGCACTGAAAGATCAAAAACAACTGTGCAATTAAAAGTTATTAAGTTGGGAGACACAGCAAAGGAGGCATCACCTGGTGGCTGGATTTCTCTGGGTTCTCCTTGTGCGACCATCCTTAGGTGACAGGCAATGCGGAGACAGGCAAGTTTTGCAGCACTGCTTCTTGGTGTGTTGATTTCAGTAGCTACTGCCAGCAATCTCTCACCTCTACCAGTAGATAAAACCTGTGTGTGTTGGAAGACACTGGGCTGACAGCATTAAAAGATAACTGCTAGCATCACTGTAAGTCCAAAACCAGACTGATACACAATCAAATACTGGAACACCAAATGGATCACATCTGAGCATTTTAATAGCATTTCAGTGAAGACTCATTTGTAAAACAGAAGAAGAAATCAATGCATACCAGAGAATATCAATGCATACCAGAGAATATTGTTTGAAAACACAACAGGCTTTCTGAAAGCTGGATGGTTGGGCTTCCCTCCTTACCGATTATGAAATGGCAGCTGACATTTATTGTCCTTTTTGAGGAGTATTCCCGTGGGAAGTATTCCTGTTATATCTGAGTGGCTGGCCAATAGAGGGAGCGTGGAACAGGCTAGGCTCTGACAAAACTATGGCTTTAAAAAAAACCTGCCTGCAACTCTCAGCATAGAAACAGTACCAAAACCAAATTCATCATCTGGGTATTTTTCTAAGCCATTCCAAAATCATTTAAACTCACAGTATGTAAATCTTTAATAAACAGACTGCTTCATAAAAGGGCAAGGACTTCTCTGAAGGTTTTAACCTTTTGCATGCCAAGAGTCAGCATTAGTCCAAGATCGTAAATCCACTTGTAAATGTCAACTTTCCTATTTTTTCTGGCAATTGTTTCCTGAAACCCTCACCACATGTAGCAGAGAGCAGATGACACATTATTTATGCTAAATAATTTTATATGTGCGCCATTTTCAGCCTTAAACTTTTGAAAAATCGAGATAAATAACAGTCAGTATTCATGTACCCTTTATTTGCTTTCAATGTAACATTCCATGCTAATTGCAGATGTAATATTCATGAGTGTAAATATAAGAATTAACAACTCTGGGTTGGTTTTCTTCCCTTTTGCTTTACATGTGAATATTTTGGCTTACAAAATTAACAGAATACAGTAAATAATCCTCCCATACTTTATACAAACTACATGATTTTGATATACAAGGATTCTGGTTTTATTACAGTGACAATATACAACCATGTCTATTTACAATGCAAAAAGTATATAAACCACATTTTAAACATTCTGCTACTGGCAGCCACTAGTGTTTAGGAGGTAGCTTTAATTAACAAAATGAACTGAAGCCACATTTCCCATCATGTGTTCTATCAAATAATTTACAATACAAAGATAAAAATTCATTGTATGAACAGTATATACAGTTTAATTCTCAAAACAGCAATCTAGCTTTAAATCTTAATGAGAATGTCTCCAGAGTAACTGGGATGGCAGTGGATTTGCTCTTAAATTTAGTGTATTGTTTAAGAAACATACATATATTTACTTAATCATGCATTCATAACTTTGTATCAAACGATTTCAAACTAAATATAGATAAATGGATCACTGATTGTACTTAAAATCACTTGGGTCTCAGGACTTGAATGGTTTAAAACTATTGCACTGATTAACGTGAAAATCAGTGACTCTGCACAGTGTACTTCACTCTCAGTAAAATAATTGGACAAATGCTTTCCTTTATTGCAAAAATGCTTTCTGTTTTCCCTCCATTTCCTAAAATCTCAAGTCTATTCATAGGTATTATTGGGGCACTGTAACATTCTACAGGCTGCATAGTATTAGCCAGTCTTTCTGCAAAGACATGAGCTGTGTACAATGACAGAACTGCTAACATCCCCTGATGCATCAGTACTCCTTCCACAAGTGTGACCTGACTGCCTAATACTAAAGCAAGTTGCTGTGGTTCACCTGAAGTCATGCATCATCACTGGAAAAACGTGTTCAACCCTATTATTCCGGACAGCTGTTAATATTCTTATTTCATCATCTACACGTATTGTGGATTACAAGTGCTTGATTGTAACAAAACTTTTTTGTTAAAAATCGAGTATTCTGAAATACAAAACGAACATGGTATTCCTATATTGCTGTCACAGTTATGTGTGGGAGAATTAATCCCTTTTTTGGCCCTGCAGTAAAATTCATCCTGAGATTCAATGCTGAATACACTATACAAAGCTAGCAAGAAAGGTTTTTTGCTCAATTATAGAAAAGTCACATTTAAAAATAATTTCTTTTACTATTAAACAGCTGTCTTTTAAATTGTGCTTTGGCAGGAGAAAGAAGAAAAAAAAAAAATCAACAGAACTTACCAATAGCAGAAGCAAAGTACAACTGGAGTACAATGTGGAAACACATCATTAGCATGTAAAAAAAATGTATAAAAGAAACCACTATTGTGTGGAAAAAAAGAGTAAAAATATTGGGTAACAAATTTGGTTTACCAATTATTTACAGTCAGGGCAATCAATTAATTTGTTTCATTATTTTTAAACGTATGGCTCAAGAAATTACTGCCTACTTCCCTTCTTTACAAGTGACACTAAACAATGATTACAAAAGTGCTTCCTGCTCGGAAAGGTCAAACCAGGCAACAGTCTACGAAGGATTATATCTCTTTATTAGAACAGCTGATGGCAAAAGGCCTTTTCAGTCTTTCATTCTTGGTATGTTGTAGGCATAACGAACCAAAGGGAACCCTCGGCTTTGGTAGAAGCACGCACGGCCGCAGGCCTGCACTTGGTCTGAGCTGTCCGACACGAAGGAGTCGTCCTCATCCGCATAGTCAGAGTGGGCTGACTGGGTTCCACAGTCTGACCAGTAGCCATCCGCCCTTTGGCAAGGCACCACTGCCAGTGCGGGGCAGCTGTGTGATTTGATCAAGTGTTTACAGGGCACAGGCTTGGATAACAGGAGCGATTCGCAGCATTCACACACAGCGATGTTACCCTGCAAGTGCGTGTAGACACCACAGTCGTAGTAAAAATCCTGCGTCACACAGCCCCCTTGAGCGTTGATGGCGATCGCCACTGCTCCGTTCTTCCTGGTCATGTGGCGCCTGAGCAACTTCCAGTCTTCCTTGAACTTCGGGTTGAAGAAGACGTACAGGACTGGATTCAGGCAAGCAGGCAGTGGGAAAAATATCAAAGTAACAGACTTCATGATTTCAGGGCTGATAGAAATCGCAGTGATCAATGGTGCAAATGAGAAGAATGCAACAGGACAGAAAAAGATACAGTTCGTGAAGATTAGCCAAGCGACATGCTTAATCATGCTGGACTGCGAGTTTTCGGAGAGGTCCTCTTTCTCCAAGTTGCAATACAGCTTAGTGTAGATAATAGCCATTAGCAAAAATGCTAATGAATTCAGGAGCACTAAAGTTACGGTGAAACCTAACGAAGGCGTTTCTCCAGTGGGGAAGGGCAAGCAAAGGGGTGATGCTGAGTACTCCGCTTTGTAAAAAAGTGGCAAGCATCCTGCTACCACAGCGCACAGGAAAGCAAAAACTGCTGCAATCTGAAACTGTTTTTGGCGATTGCTTTTCCCCTTTTTAATGATCTCCTTCGCAGAGAAGCTCCGTTCAACAGCTGCCAACATCAGGAAGAAAATGGCACTTTCTGACGAAAAGACGGCAAGAAACCCAGCCGCTCTGCAACCACTGCCAGTCTCCCACCATATGCCAAATTCAGCAAATCTTCCCCAAGAAACAGCATCCAAGAAAGTTAAAATACCAGTATAGACTCCCATGAATAAGTTAGAGACAGAAATCAGACCTATAAACAGTTTCGAGGATGGCAATGGAGTACAGGATGCAAATATTGTTAACATGACAAGCAGGTTGAAGAATAAAGCAACCAAAAAAATGAACCAAACAGTAAGTCGAATCATCCAGCTGCCCAGTAAATATTCACAAGGCTTAAAAGCACCTAGAAGAAAGAAAGAAGAAAAAAAACAAAACAACAAAAAAAAACAAAACAGAAGGACAAGCAATTTAGGAAAAAAATCGTGCCTTTAATAAGCAAGGTTTTCAAAAGGTATTACGTGAGCAGTCCTCATTAATTCATGAATAGAGCACACAGCTGAACTGCTAAACAGGTCAGATGAAAGTAAACTATTCTGCTGAAGCTATTTACTAATTAATTATGCCTGAAATAATAATTACTGTGAAGAATGGTCACTTGAGAATACTTCATGTAAACAAGCTCACTAAACAAACTTAATTACCTTTCAGCTACTCAAAATAGCTTTCATTAGTGCCACCTAAATACCTTCTATTTTCTTTAGATCTCATACTTCACTAAAAAACCACTGGTACCAAATAAAAGCTAATGTTCACAGCCAGCTTGCAAAGTGAAAGAATTCTTTAGAAGCAGCATGTTCTCTTGAAAAATGACTCACAAACATGCCTTGTGGAGCAACTTCTGGTCACAAGGAAACATCTGTAAAACAGCTGACAAATTCAATTTATCAGCTGTAATAGGGACAGGAATTCACCACAAGCCCTCTCCCCCATCCTTGTTACTGAAAGGCACTGTGAGCTTGGAAAGTCATACCAGGAAAATGGTTTTTTACTTCTTCTTCTTTTGCCACTTAAAAATGCTGAGATAAAAATACATCCAACAAGAAAAATAATATGAGCTGAGACAAGGAGAAAACGTGGTCACTACTCCTGCTTACCTCTCTAATCCTTCTAATTGCTATTTATTCCATAGGGAAATCCTACTGATTTTAAGTAACAATTAGATGAGTTTAACCCCTTCTTCATCCCCATTAGGCACTGCTAATTGTCCGAAGCACAATAGTTGGGGATCTCTCCTTGCAGTCTGAGAGCTGAAGGCAGAGCAGGAAAGCCCCAGACTGTGCTACCACCTCAGGCTGGAGCTTCGGAGCTGGATTCAGCCCATGACTCCTGGCTTTGCACAGCTCGTGCTCTCCCTTCAGGCAGGTGAAAGGTAAGTACAACCCATCCCTCCTGCAGGCTGGAACAGCAACGAGGCAGAATGATTAAATGCCAGCGCAAAACTCTCCCAAAGCCTAAAGCAACTTCCAGAAATTACTGGAGTGACAAATCAAAAAAGAATCTGCTTGTTTGTTTAAACGAGCAAGCTTCATTTCTGGGCAAGAAATAATGGTGCTAACTGGATTATCGGATCAGTAAAATCCCTTTTTTTACAGGTATTACTAAGACATCCTCACCAGAATAATTATTTTTACGGTACATTCATGTGATGCAAAAATACGTGCTAAGCTGAATCTACTTATACATAAAAACAACTTCCACCTTAGGAAACGTAAAAGTGTCAGTGCTGTGCTTCAAAAATCATTTTCCTAGTAGCTGTGCAGTGAGGCATCTTTGGAGAAGAAAAAAACCATCACATTTTCCTGTCTTTCTCCCAGGGTCTAGCTATCCTTAGAGTTAAAAACTACCCTCCCCTTTAACCAATATTCTCAGCCCATAGGGGAAATTCATGCAGGGAAAGACAGGTTTCACAGCTTTCAGTGCTATCCTACTTGAGTGCCACTGTTCAGCAATCCATTCCTGCCATTAGGCAAAGCAGAAAGTGGATCTACAAGATGAGCAATGATTCAGAACTTAGACGGTGGGTGGAGTGTCCTACTTATGACCAGACGACAGCACGGTATAGAAAACAAGTTGTTAGCATGGGAGGGACTGGTGAAAAACAAGGCAAATTGTGAACTTGTAGAACACGCTCTTCATTCCTTTTAGAGCTACAGCATCTCTGGCATGGGCAAAAAGAGAGAGCTAAAAGCTTTAAATATTTAACCTATGTAACACACCATCTGAATTCTCATTCTGTGAACAGAAGATCAAAAGCAAATAAGCAGCATTGGTCAAATTATTTCAGATCACGTAAAGCTACATTAATAATGTATTTTGACTTTCTGACCACAATTTTTTTTGGTTGTGATTAAGAAATCCTTGTGATATTCTGTATTCTAAAGCCAGAGCTAGCCAAGAGATGAAATGCTGACAGATTTTCATAATGGATGTAAAACACCACTTTTGAAGAGAATGAAACAAAACTTGGAAACCCCCTGCTCATCCAGTATTAACTTCTCTGGAAGTATGCTGTGCCCCCCATTTATGTGCTCCTATTTATGGAAAGATGAGGGTACAAGAGGCACAGAAGGAATCCTCTGGAGAGCACACAGCAAAGGCAAGGTTGTAGGAGGCACCACAGCAAATGCTTTCAGAGCCAAGTGGAACCGTGTGTGTAAATTTGCAGTTCGAGGAAGATAAGCGGAAGGGCAGCGATGAAGCTGCCAAGGATGGAAATACTTGTTTGCAAGATCAAAGACTTTCAACACTCCTGGGCTGTTCAAGCCTGACTTGGAATAGTTCTGATACGCCAATAAGAATACTCATTGCACAGGTAGCTGTAGCAGTTTAAGATGCTACTGCGTGCTCCAGCTACCTGTAACAGCCCTCTGCTGTCAGTTAATGCGGCTACAGTAGGGCTGGGGAATAGATTAGCTGAAGTGTTATATTAAGTTTAGTTAAAACCACCAGTGACAGTAGTTTGAGTTAAGCTTTTAAAGCACCGGCTGACTTCTCATTGAAGCAGATGAGCATTCGTACAGACATCTCTTTGGCAAGAGTAACACAGAATTAGGGGGCAGTGCATCAAACACAGCAGGCTCTAAATACAAGCATTACAGCCTTGATTGTTCTGCTTATGGAAACAAAAGTTCTGTTTTTTCCTAGTATAGTTCTCCACTATAGTGCTACGTGTCTAAAGCTGAGCCAAATCTTTGTGACTGCTCATCCAAAACAACACTAACATCAACTGAAGTTTCACTCAAGCTTTGTAGAATTTCATCTTCTGTGTACAGAATGACTAGGAGGAATGAAACATGTAATTCTGCAGACAGCTATTTGCATAACATCATGCTAAAGCACATTGTAAGATTTACCTGTTGCTGGTGTACAGTGAACAATAGTCTGTCCCAGTTCCTCATTTTCCTCATTTTTTAGAACATCTGCATCAGCTGTATTTAAGTAAAAATGAAAACAGGTTAATTGTAGGAAGAAAAGGTGAAATTCAGCAAAGCTGCCTAGGATGGAGGTAGCCCTTTGAAAGATCAAAGGCCTTAACACTTCACCAACATTCAAGACTTTAACAGTGGAGCCGTTCCCGTTTGGCACATGAAGTCAAATGCTCAGTGCAGGAATCGCTGCGGCAGTTTGAATTACTACTGCATGTCTCAGCTACTCACAATGCTCTATAACAAAGCAGCAATATCTTTCATCA
>JAVHNF010078891.1:0-11967 GCA_034783455.1 Micropsitta finschii | reverse complement strand
AAAGCCATCAAACTTAACATTACTTAAAACTAATTCTAAAGGTTTATATATTCCATTTTGTGATTTTATGCCCCCCCTTTGTCACAATACGCTACTCCAAAACTCAAAAATGGCCACAGTTATGCAGGTATAAAATATGCTTTATACTTTCTTTCCTGAGGCAGAGAAAGTCTGACTGCTCTAGAGCACTTTTATGACAACCACACGATGGATAACCACAGCATGGATGATAACCACAGCATGGATGCATGCACAAATATATCTGGTTAGTTGAAGAGGACAAAAGTGGAGAGGTTGGTAGTACTGTAACACTGTACAGTACAATCTTCTACTGCATAAAAGTTGTAAGAAAACTAGATTTACACATGTATTTTGTGATGTTCTTTCACAAAGTTCTGGCTTTTAACCCACTGCTAAAAATCTCAGCAGCACAGGTACATACTAATCTAGACACACCGCATGATTACTGTTTCAACTCACACAGCCTCCCCAATCTAGGACCGCTTTAATTCAAATCAATAATTGTGACAGCACTGGAGAAATCCATGAATCAACTTTCTGGGCTCTGACAAAAGGATAACTGCATCATTTGTGTGTTTGTATCAGACAGTATCAGTACCTAACTCTGCCCTACCTCTCCTACCAGGTTCTGAGATACACTGCAGAAATAGGACTGAACAGTATCAGCGTTGAATTCCCTTCTGAAAGGGGGAAACATCTGATGCAATAGCACTAGATCCCCTCAGCCTCTGCCTTCTTGACAGTAGAAATAGGAGACAACTAAAACCAAAGCAAAATAATTACATTTTCACTACTTATTTATCATCTGGAGTACCCCATAACTGTGCTTTCCAAACCCAGCCACAGGATCATGGTCAGGAAGTACTGCTATATTAAAATGTAACACCAATATGCCTACTTCACAAGAGACTAATGCTTTCTGTGGAAACAAAATCATTCCATAAAAGATGGAGGAAAAAAAAAAACAACAAACCCAGAATGTGTGAAATTCACAAGCTGAAGCTAAGACTGATGGGTGGCTAAACATAAAGACACATCTTTCATTTTATTAATTTTCCTTCTGCACAGCTGAGATAAAACCAGACAAAGTAGCACAGAAATTTTCTAACATCACAGATACAGCAGTCCTCTTTCCCATCATACATCATCAGATGAAAGGCATGTTGTGCTTATTTGACTGCAGATCCATTCATTATTCTACCTGGCAGCAATCTGGGGTGTTTTTTTAAATAAATGTTCCTAGCACGGTTTTACAGTCATGCCACACAGCACTCCTTGGAGATCTTACCTTCAGCTAAGCTTCTTCTTACTCACTGTTTAGACTTGCAGAAAAATACTATTAGAGTTGGAGGCTTCACAAGTGTTACCTGCTGTGACCCATCTGTATTCCCTCTGTTGCTGGGAACCTCTAGGTGTCCCAGCAGGTTCATGTTGGCTGCTTTGTCTCCCCACCTGCAGTTTTCTTCCTCTAAATTAAAAACCAAAACAAACCCATCAAACCATGAGAAACTCTGTCTCCTGTACTTTGTACTCTAACCACAAGTCTTACCAGTCACACTACTACTGTCCTACAGCTCATCACTGCCTTTCCCTTTCTAGAGTCAGTGTGGACTTTCACTGTATAGAAGAGAAAATTCCATTGTGCTTCAGAATGAAAGGATTTTACAGCCTGTTTTTCAAATCTAAAAAAAGGAGGAGAAAGATGGGGTCATTTAAGACTTAAGCGTTGATCTTCTCCCCTCCCTCTTGGCCACTCAGGAAAGAAAATCAGTGTATCTTGTGATTTCAAGATACTGAAATGGAAATACAGAAGTGAGCATCAGAGGAGGTATATATTTTATTTTTTTTTTTTTTAGTGATGCAAATATACTAATAGTAAAGAATCTGATTGATTGGCTTCTTTACCTGCTAAGGTATGGTGATGTCTCGTTTATCTTCATAATAATGAAATAGGGGTCTCAAGAGATTCAAGAAACTTTACTGTTGCCTTGAAGCATTCTTGTTTTTTTTTTTTTTTCCCTCAGTGAAAAGCTAAACTTCAAGTCCAGCACCCAAAAATTTTGTTTATATCCTATCAGTTGGATGCAGCTGACTTGGGGGGATTCTGAATGCAGTATCTGCGAAAGCTTTTCTGCTTTGGTGGATTCAGAACCGTCCAGTCTTGGTCTGTCCTACCACAGTAGAGTAAAACCCTTAAGATTGTCCTCATAATGGGTTACTTCTTCCGATTTAAAGTTTATTTTGAATTGGTTTTATTTAATCTGAAGTGGGATGCACAGGACTTGCAGTTCAGAGTTGCTTATCCCAGCAAAGCAGAAATGCTGTATCAGCCTTCTAGAGCTCTTCAGTGAAGCAGAGTAGATGACAAGTCGCTGTCTTTGGGTGACAGTGTATATTGCTACAGCATAGCGATATTGAAAAAGATACTGTGAAGTCACTTGATATTTACCAGGACCACATCAGGGGTTGTGTTCACCTTTGGTTTGTTTTCTGGAAGATGCAAGTACCATAGCAAAAGTAGAGTTGCTTAATGGCTTTGAATCTGAATGGGAGGCTTGGACCAGTGTGTTGGAGGTGGACATCTACAGATGGATCTCTGCTGGTTCTGTTGTGAATTCAGCAAATAATTCATGAAGTATCAATTCTGTTAATTTTAGTGCTGCAGTGATATATGTTTGAATTTGCACACCTTGGGGTGCAGGAGGGTCAAATTTGACCCTTAGCACAGCAGGGGAAAAGTTTGACTTGGACCAATGAGAAAGTTGGTCACCCTTTGAAGTATTATCCATGCTCCTGTTTGAACCTGCTTCTGCATCACGTTGGAAAACTGAAGGTGCTTTCAGTTTCCTTTTTTCAGCAGTAATGTCTTCCAGTTTTTACTTCAATTAAAATTTGGGATTAAAATAATGATCACCTGCAATAGGTATTTTGAAATGTCCTTTACTGGGTAGGAGAATCACTGAAAAACAGCTCAATGGTTTAGATAGCTGTAATTTCCAGGTAATGGAACAAATCTGTGAGACCATAAAAGCATGTAGTGTCAACAGGAAATTGTGTAGTTTCATTGACATTGTAAACACCTATACCAGCCCAAACCAGATAGTTACTTTTTTTCTTCCCCCCCCCAAATTCCTTGTTGACCATATACCCATTTGAAGTTCCTTTTTTCTGCATGTTTATTCTCATTTTGGGTTAATTCAGCACTGGAAATGGCTCACTATTGATATAGTGATGACAGTTTAGCCACTTTTCACCCTTTTCCCTGAATACCACACTAAGATCGTTTTCTTGCTAGCAAGTTGTCCAAAGAGACTACTGGTCTTCATTCTTACTGCTGGTCACTGTAGGGAGCCTGTGTGACATCTGTGCAACATGTACTGAGTCAGTGTCTTTGGAATGCTGCAATTTTATGCATTCTTGTGGTGACACTTACTTGCCTTTTTTATCTGTTTAGAAGGTTTTGACAATGTGATATCTAACCAAATGAATGCTTCATTATTTTTAGTCATCTTTATTAAAAGTAAGTAGTGCTCCCATAGGATATTCACTCTTCAGATGAAGTCTTCAGTGTATATACTCATCCCAGATGCTGAGGAAGATACCAGTTTGTGCACAGATAAGAGATATGGATTTTAAAGTTACATTGTCAGAAGTGCAAGATGAGGAGGATTTGAAAGTGAAAGATGAAAAGGAGTTGTCAAATCATACAGACTAATGAAGAAGTTTGAAAGGTGCAAGTTGAAAATGTTACTGAATGAGAATATTGTTAGCCAGAAACTGAATATTTGCTTAGGTTTTTTGACTTTGAATACCCTTGCATTACTCTTTAGTGAGTTTTTCAGGGTGAGGGCGATAAAAGAAAGCTTACATTATAGGAGTCTTATATTTGGTTTTGTTGATAATAGTTTTTTTAATTGGTAAGTGCTGCCAGTTCTTAAAGCTTTTGAATTCTGTAGTTAGCAGGGAGACTCAGTAAGATATATATGTGCACATGTATTTGTGTGAATATGTGTGTATATCTTGATACATGGATTATTAGACCCCTGCCCTTTAACTTTGGTGAAACGAAAACCTTTGTTCTGCTAGGATTGTTAGGTCATTTGTGTGATGCAAGTGAGCAAGAATGTGGTTGTGATGTGCCAAGTAGAGAAGTTTATTTTTTTTTTTGTCAAGTAAACTGGACAGAAAAGTATGCAGAAATGTGAATACTTTCGAATGATCTCTGCATTAGTATGTTAAAGCTATTAGTTAAACTTGCCTGCATTATTTTAATTCATAATAATCAGATGGTCACTTTTTCTAAATGGAAACTTTTTATTGTATTTTGAGCTTTCATATGAAAAGAAAGGTAATATTTTTGTTCTCAATTCCTGAAGTGGTTAGAGGGGAAACTGATGCTAGAACATGCTTCAAGTATTTCCTTTTCCCTGCTTCATTCTGCCTGGATAGGATGAAGATTTAGAAGCCTTACTTGGATATCTCTGTGTGTCTGTACTTACCAAGTGTGACAGTCAGGTCACACAGGTGAACTTGTGCGCAAAATAGCGGTGTTCTGCTTTGATAGCTGTTTGCCACTCAAGTTTATAGCAGTAGTATCTGTGGTAAAAGATAATTCAAGATTGTGGGTCCTTTGTGTTTAATGTTTGTTTTCTATTAACTACCTTTTGTGTAGTTGTTTTGTGTTCCTGCCAAAGTTCTGCATGTTTGAGCAGTTTGTAAATAATTTTGGATTGTTTTAAGTGCAGCTCACTGGGGCCTGTTCTCCTTCAGGCTTCAAGTGCTGAGGCCTGAGATGCTAATGGCAAGTTAGAGCTGTCTTAGATGAATGTAAGGTGCAATGGAAATGTGTGTTAAAGCATAAGTAAATGAGTTGCAGATAATTACACTATATGGTAAACTTTGTTTTAATTTATTGTGCATGGTTAATTGTCATTCATTTTAGATGGCGGTTGCATTTCTGTGTGACAAAAAAAAAGGATGTTCTTTTTAGCATGAGCTGTTAGAATTCTGATGTGACAAATTTAGGATTATTGGCTTTATTCCAATTGGTGAGATCAGAGGAAATGTAAAGTATAATCAGCTAGATGCAGTGAGTAAGTTTGCCTTGTTTGTATTTAATTACTAACAAGTTTTAAATTTGGTTCACCTGCTTCTTCAGGCTTTCTCTATAGTCAGTGGATAGAGATCACTCCAGGAGTGATTCCTCCCCTGCTACTTCTCTTGACTGACTATAAAGCAAGCCTAAGTGTTGCTTTTGAAAGCAGGATTCTTCATGCAGCTGTCTGTTTCTGATTTGTGCTGTAGATTGGCTTGGTTTGTTGGAACATACAAAAAGGCCTCATTACTTGGAGAAACCTTTTAATTTATGTGTTACTGTGGACAGAAGGAGGGAGTTGTATATAAAACAAATAAAAAATAAATCTCTCAACAGTTTGCTCCGGAGATGAGTTAAAGCGGTTGGGATTAGGATCACTGATCAGCTGAAGGTTTCACAAGTAATGTAAAGTCAAAGCAGTTATAAGAATGTTTGAATTTGGAGGGAGATGCTGAAATAAATCTGATTTTTCAACTGTAGCAACAGCGGCTCCAAGTTGGGAATAATGAAATTGCTCATCAGTCAAGACTAATGAGTATAAGACTAATGAATATGAGACTACAGGGAAAGTATCTTTCGAAGAAATTTTTCTACAGGGGAAAATGCAGGCAACCTTCTCCAGTATTCAGAATGCAAATATTAAACTAATTTGTCATGAATAGAAGCAGACTGTATTATATGAGCTTAGCATAGAGGAAATGTTATACAAAATGACATGCGTATTTTAATTTGTTTTAATATAAACACTATTTTGTCATTTTTACAGGGATTTGTAAATTATAGAATAAAATCTTTCCAATAGTGACATTCTTTCAGTTGTCCTTATTCTGTATGTGACCTAAGGTCTTAACATCAGAGGCATCTTTGTTTTAGCTTTGCATTAATCTGTGCTTGAAGTTTGGAATCCTTGAAGTAGTATTTACTGATTTTCCTGGCCCTTAAACATGTTTGGGTTTTTTTTTCCCACTAGGATCGGTTTGTATGGAGATAGTTGTCCAAGCTGTGTTGTCTGCAGCTTGAAGTGGGACAGGATCTATATGGATACTCCCTAGTATTTCTGAAAATCAAAGACAGAGTTACTTGTTGTTATTTATATTTCTGTGATCTTCGCTCTGTGTCTAACATTCTCTTAAAATAAGGTGGCTCTTAGGGTGTGTCGCCTTTATGTTTGGTTTTGGTTGGGTTTTGGTTTATTTAGTTAAACTTTTTAAGTACCTGGCAATGTTACTTCTCAGTTTGTTAGAATGGAGGGTCAGTTATTTGGTAGAGGATTTGGAAAACCTAAACCTGTGCTATAGATTGAATTTGACTTGGGTATTACACTTGAAGCTTAATCAGAAAAAGATTTAGTATAAAACTAAACTTCTGAAGCAATCCAGCATCCTCCTGTGGTAGAGCAGAAGATCTGAGTAGATACTGTGTATTTTAAGAAGAGCGTTTGGCACATGCCGATATGGTCTACATAAATAAGCTAAGAAGTCATGTCCTAGACTGAAGATACCACAAGTTGTCTGGAAAACTGTAATGTGAGTATGTCACTGTGAAAGTGTAGGTTTCATAAGTATTTTCTTGAGCCTGATACTTGCTGATATTTTCCTGAGTTGTTGGGTGATTAAGTCCGAAGCGAATGTACCCATTTTTGCCTAAAATACCAAATACATAAATGACAAACGGTACAAATTTATAGCTGGGAGTAGTGATTAATTAGCAAGGAATGATGTAGTGCTTGTAGTGAGTAATTAGCCATTCAGACTGGCAGTACGTTGTTGAGGGAGAGATGGAAGCAGACCAGGATTTGTATGCAAGAGTGCCTGTGTCCAAATTGTAGTGAAATGCTGTTGCTGTGTTCAAAGATGTTGGGACCTCACATGGCGTGCTGTACTTACAGAAGTATATTAACTGTTCAAAGGATTAAAAAGGATCATGGATCTAGTAAAGATGAACTGGAAGAGCTGAGAGGAACTGGAGCAGCTCTCTGCTGGGAACAAATACAGTACTGTGCCTCATGAGTGCAAAAGAAGAGGTAGAAGAAAAGCTGTTCTTTGCCCTCTGGAGAAGGGATAAGATCATCATAATGTTTGTGTAAAAAGGTTTTTAGGAGGTCAAGGGAATTTTGGTAAGTATGGTCAACTCTCAGATAGGTTCCTCAATGCTGTTGTGTAAGGTCTGTCATGAGTCCAAGAGCCAGTAATATTGTTGAACTATACCTTCTACTTAGATAAAAATGTCAACAGGAGCTACCATGCAGGACATGCTACATGCAGATGCTAGCCTCTCTTGAGTATGAGATATCTCTTTGCTAGGGAGAGAAGGGCCACGAGGATGATCAGGGTGAGATGAGACCTCTGTGAATTTAGGTTTATGGTTCACTTTATTTTGAATTAATATAAGCAAATTTATCCCAGAGAGATGCTTCCCCTACAGTTTTGGTTTGTCTTTCAAGAGGCTGAGAAACAAGAAGCTAGGTATAGTGACTCTGGGGAAAAGGCTGACACCTGTCAGTTGTGACACCAATTCAGGGGGGATGATTTTAGTCATTTTGTCTGCAGCTCAGAAAATATCCCCCAGAAACAGTCTGATTTTTATGTAATGTGTGTATTTCTGTATAACACCAGCCACTCAGTTTTCTTTGTCAAGTAATATGAACTTTTAATTTCTCATATCTTTGCCTTTGTATCTGCAGACTTTCTTCAGATGGCAGTTGCCCACTGTATGCTCCATCAAATTTCTCCCAGGAACTTTACATTACCCTGTATGCTTCTAAATGAAACAGCTTTGAGTCCTTTCTCTGCTGGAGTTGTAGAGAGCTTGTATGGTTTGAGGAAAGGGCATGGAGCATCCAAAACCAAACCTGCCTTGCTAATGGATGAAGAAAGTTTTCTGTGTTGCCTTTGGAATGACAGCAGCATTGATTGTTCTTTGTACGGAGCAAGCATGCAGGCAAAGAAGTTTATTCCTTCAGAAATAAGCAGCTCTGCTTCTCAGGAAAAAGGTAGGTTTTCCAGTCAAGGGAATAAGAAGTTGCTTCTTCAAAAAGAGGCTGGGGTTTTGTGTTGGTTGGGAGGGGATGCATGTGGGTTGTATTGATGGCTGTTCAGAGCAGACTGCATAGTCTGGTGAAGCCCTTCCTTGCTGTGTTCTGTACTGGAAGATGAAGGAAAGTGCATAGCACAGTTTCAAAGGGTAAAAAAAGTTGGCTGCCTTTCTAAGGGAATGCTGAATAAAATATGTGGCAGTGCACAAGCCCAGATCTTCAAAGGTGTTAGATGCTATGAGAAATATTTTAAGTATTTTTGTGAATATGGGCTTTAAACTCCCTCAGAAGGTGGGGAAGATGAAGAGCAAGTGCCATCATTTCTGCCTGGACTGTGATTGTGCCTCAGTAATTATCAGTACATGGCTTAGGTTGAATTAGTTTTCCCTAGGTTGGTTTTCTCCTGTAAACCACAGTCTCTGAGGAGCATATGGCCTGTTGGCATAGTACTATCACTGGCAGGAGTCTCACTGATCGCAGTAGAGTTAGAATTTCATTCTAGAAGAGCTATCCCATGGAACAAATAAAGCCCTTTTACAGGCTGCCACACTAAATGTGTTGCTGTTTTGTGTGCAATACAGGTGCATGTATGCACAAAGTGTGGCCATGTAGAGGCTGTACCAGTTAACAGAAGCAAAACCCTCAACCAGCAGCAACAGCTTCATTTCTTTCTTCCCCTTGTGGCCTGGTCTGTAAAGCCAGGTAAAATATATTCATTCTCTAACAATTAGAATGCAGCAGTATCAGCCCTTAATGCATTTAAGGACACACACTGGTTCCCAGTTCAGCAAGGATTACTCATAAACATTTGCACACTTGTGGTCCACCCTCACCTTCATGAATATCTGTTACTTGTCCTCTCTTTGTTAAGTGAATTTTATCCTGGCTCTTCAGCTGGGTTTTGGGTTTGTTTTGTTTTAATATAGTTCATAAGTGTTTAATCTCTTTCTTTTGCTCAGATTCAAATTGGTCCATTGAATGTTGGACTAAAAGCAAGCTGGACTTGCTGGTTTGTACTCTGAAGTTTTTGAAGTTGTACTTGAGAGCTGACCTGAAGGTTAATCTTTTCTATACTGTGTAAGTACAGACTTTGTTAAATTTGTCACTATGAGCATTAGAAAGCAGTGTGGTGTTGCGTTAGCTTTACAAGCAGATGATATGTTATGAACCTTTGCCTTATCTAAAAGTAATCTCGGACAATAAGGAAATGGTTTCTGTCTTTAAATGACAAATGGTTCCAGTGGAGAGTCCCCCTCCTCTGTCCTTTCTTAAAATGCTTTAATGAAATCAGTATTGACTTGAGAATATCTTTGCTGTTACAATAGCCTAATTTAAAGCTATGCTCTTGGTTCTGCCTTTTTTATGCATTTGACCATAATGTTCTCTCTCTTGAAGTAATTACACTCTTTAGTATTAATACAATGCCAAATGCTATCCTGATCATGTTGATGCCTCTGAGGGACACCCACCTGTGCAGTTGTCACTGTGTGAAATCTTCTGGGATGGCAATAGATGGTCATCATCCTGGCTGGTGGGTGGGCAGATCTTGTACATGACCTTCCTGAGCTGATCACAGAAAAATCTATTTGATTTTGCTTAAGAAGCCACATAGATTGTTTTGAATTACTGATAGGTTGGAAGTAATGGGATGAACACACAGACTTAGGAAACAGGTTAAACATGAATAGGTGAATTAGCTGAATTTACAGGTGATGACTTCTACTTTAAAAGCTAGATATCACACAGTTTGCCCCTGTAGTCAGGGTAGAGGCAGGTGTATTAACTGGTAATAACTGTAGGTGTTTGGTTGCCATAATACTTCAAAGCTGAAATCAGATTTTGAGTGGGTTCCTGTTTCCAGTGTTCCCCATTACTTTGATTCTGTGTGTTTGTGCAAAAAGTAGATATGACTTTGCCTCTGTTCCATCCAGTCTCAACTGCAAGAGAAAGATCTTTGCCACTAATCCTAGTGTGGTAATCTCTCTATTGAATTTTTCTGGTATGCCTAACATCCATGGAACAAGGGATTTGAGTCGAAGCTGGGATGAAGAGGCTCTTTGTATGAGGAAGGGGGGTTGAAACTAGGTGATCTTAAGGCCACTTCCAACCCAAACCATCCTATAATTCTATGTTTCATACTTCATCTTGCTAAAACTGCAGTGATTTTGCCTTTCAATGTTTAAAATACTGAAGCAACAACAGAAAGGGTGGGTCATTAATGTTTTAAAATTGTTTTAATATGCCTTTACATGTCCAATGCATCATACAATGTTATGCATAAAACATGGTAGATAGAGGAGCATCTTTAAGCATTCCTTCCATACTCCAACATCATAATTTCACCCATGTTTAGTTCTTGCCAGCCTTCAGTCACTCATATAAAATAATTTCAATAGTGTTTATTCTGCTTCAGGCTGAAACCTCTTGGAAAGGTTTTCAACAGAATAACTTCAACTGTTATTAAAAGAATGTATTACAGAAAATTAGAGAGGTTTGTCAACTTTATTTAGGCAGCCATTCCTTCAAAGAGTTGTTATACCTTCAGGGAGTTGAGGGGGAGAGTCGAGATGCTTTTTGCAGCCCCATAGAAATTACCTCAGATTTACCAGCCTACCAGAGTTGGTGAAAATTGTTATCTACATGTGCTCGTAAGAGTAGGTTAGAGGATTGCTGATGCAATCTCTGAATGCTTCCACTTTATAAAACATGCTTCAACCCCACCAGCATGTCTGTGCCTGGGGTGATGGGTATGGTATGTGGTACTGAGGTACTAGCTGAGTAGCTCCATGGTTCCCATTGCTTCTGCTTTGTCAGAGGAAAAGGTATCTGAGTGTTTAATAGTCTTAGAAATTCAGTAAATCTTTATGCCAAGGCATGCTTGATACAATAATTGAAAAGCGGTTGAAATCACTACTGTTTTGCTAGTTATTCATGCAGTTGATTTCTGATGGAACTGGGAGTAGAATTTATACTCTGTTCCATAAACTACTCTCAGGAGTGCCTAGGATGAGAGGTGTGATGCTGTAAGTTGGGGGACAAGGTTTGACAAATAACTTTGTCTTCCACCTTTCTTTCTTCTGGATTGCAGGGAGGCTCTAGTACTGCTGGGTTTTAGGGTTTTACTGATAATTCTTTGTTATTTAAAGTCACAACTCTTGGAGTCATTACTTCCATAGAAGGGATGGATCTATTTTATTTAAAAATAGCTAAGCATGACAGTACCACTGGAATCTTTTATGAAGATTGAAATAAAACAACAAAACCAAGAATCTGATATGTGTTTTCTTTAAGCTATTGAAGAAATTGGGATGATATTGGCAGATGACTTGAGGCTGATGGCAGGACTATGGTCAGGTCTGAGTCATTCTGTAGGGTGGGAATGAAGTTGCTGCTGTCAGCGTTGTTCTGGGTCTAAAGGCTTCATGGGCTTCAGGTTCCCTCCTCCCACATTCCTCTTGTTCTTTCATGTTTATAATGGCATTGATAACTCTTGCTTCCCCCTATCTTAAGCACTTTTAAAATATTCAGCTTGCTCAGAAAGCACAAAATACTTCTCCTAGTGAGAAGTACTTTAGATCTTTGTTTTCTCCATTGTGATCCCTGAAAGGCACCAGGAGGTTTTCTGGAAGGGAAATTTATATTTGGGCATGTGAGGTGGAAAGAGATAGAGAAGTGCTTGCCAGCCTCTTGTGTTGGCCAAGTTAGTGGGCTAAGAAATAGCTCAGGATTGTAACAAATAGGTAATTGCTTGCTGAGCATAAATGACTAGGTTATTTTCACAATCTCTCAGCTAATCTGTTGTATTAACCATGATGAA
>JAVHNF010078883.1:0-15117 GCA_034783455.1 Micropsitta finschii | reverse complement strand
TGCTCCATCCCTGGCAGTGTTCAAGGCCAGGTTGGACAGAGCCTTGGGTGGAATGGTTTAGTGTGAGGTGTCCCTGCTCATGGCAGGGGGGTTGGAACTAGGTGATCTTAAGGACCTTTCCAACCCTAACTATTCTATGATTCTATGATTCTGTCTTACTGTTGCCCTCAGAGTGCTTTGCAAGTTGTATTAATTTCAACTGATTCATCTTTCTTTGAGTATTTTCGGGGGGTTCTTTCTCTTAGTTTTTCCAAATCTTTAGCATGGAGGGGTTTTCCTCCCATTTTTGGTCAAGTTGTGTCACTAGTAATATTTGTCACTCCTGCTTTGATCAGATGCCTTTACTTCAAGTGTAAGCATTTAATCTCTTGCAATAACTATATAGTACTCTGAGGCGCTGTGTTAGATGTCCACTAAAGAAGTGAAATTTAACCAAAGAAAAATACTGAAACGTTTTCTATGTTCTTGATATCCGGTGAATGAGAGCAACAGAAATGTTTAACCTATTTCTTTAATCATGTGGAACTGGATCCAGCTCTCCCCAAGGAACATCAGAGCCTTTCCACCTACTTTCATATGTCTGGAGCACATATACAGTGTATGTAGTATATCTCCACCACATCAATAACTCATGGAATGTTCTCCTAGCCTTTAGAAAGTGTATGGTACATTTTACATATATATATATATATATACACATATATAAAAGGAGTATGATTTTCCTGCCATGGCTAGGCATAAAAGAAATCATTAGGAAGTCTTACCTTGTACCTTGTACCTACTCCAGTACTGAAGTCTACAGCAATAATCTGAATCTGGAGGAATGAAGGGAAGCCATTATTACTTTTTCTATGAAAATGCTATTTTTATTAAAAGCAGAAGGTGAGCTGAAGGCACCAATCCTCTTTAAAATAACTTGGGGTTTAGCATCAATAATGGAAATATATACACTGTGGCTGGGATATGTCTAGCACCTCTCCCATCTTTTCTGACTGTCCATAAATAAAAAGTTTAAGGCCAATGAATATAATCAGTGAATGATCCTAATATTGTGCTTGCAAATTGTTTCCATTTCACAGAAAGTTCAAGTTTCCTTCAGTAAATGGTTTATACTTTCCCATGCATTCTTACATTCTAGTAAAATCTATTTTCTGTGTATTAAAGCTTAGTTTATTTATTGGTGAAGAACAGGAATGCCTCAGAATAATCAAGAATGTGATATTTTCAAGGCTACATTCCTTTAAAATAGTTATCACCTCCTTTCCCTCTGCCATTTTGAATAGGGTATGTGCATCACTGCTTTAGTTTCTTGGGTGTGTAGTGTTAATTTCCTATACAACAGCCTTACACAGGTTTAGACTATCTGAAATGCAAGTCTAAGATCAAAAGTGAGATAAACCTTTGCAACAGCAGGGTCCTCACTGCTTCCCACAGAGCTCTGGAAGGGGCAACAAGTCCCTGTGCAAGGGACTGGATCCTTGGTTGCTCCAGGCAGGGAGAATTTACCATCTGGTATCCCCAGCAGTGGAAGTCTGGCACATTTTCCTGCTCTTTGATAGTGTCAAAACCTGGAACTTTAAGAACTGAAAAACATGGTGGGAAAAATAGGACGTATCAACTGCTCCCAATGAATCTGGTTTACTATGTGTAAAGAAAAACATCACCTTTCTTATAAAACCACATAGTTATTTTTCTGAGAACAACTTTTCCCAACAAATTAAACACCTTCTACTTTACAAGGAACACAAACCTCTGTTCACTGTAAATACAGTATATGCCGCTAAAATACTGGGGGAGATAAAACCCTAAGCATTCCTGCAGGAGTTAACTCTAAAGATTAAAGAGCTGGAATTTTCCATGTTTATTTTATTAAAATTTCTCCAGTATCTATAATGAGCCTTTTATCACAAATTTACTTCAAACACTTGCTGGCTTTTTGGTACTGGCTCTAGGAAAATCCTCCACTTGCTCTTGCCATTTTCTTTCCATTAGTCTAGAGGAAGGCTTGTTAACAGTCCTTCCTCCCCTACTTTTATATTTATTCACCATGTATCACAAATATTTAATACTTTACCCTGGACTCTGGTTAAGTGCTCAGTACACAAACTCCAAGCCATAAGCCAAGTGCTTGACAAGGCTGAAAGAAGAAACAAATAGGCTCTCACCTATTGGTCCAGGGATTTAAAGCACAGGTAGGATGGGTGGTGGAGCAGTTACCGACTGTCCTGAGGGTCCTGCCTTGGAGGAAGGATACGCTGAATGGTCAGAGTTGGCAAAAGCTGCAGAGAGAGGCAGCTATGGAAAAGTGCTTAAGTTCATGTGTTGCACAGGTTCCCTGGCCATGGATTTGTGGAGACAGGAAGATGGAACTTGTTACCAGAAAGTCTTTAAAAAATGCAGCATGTGGAATACTTATTATTTTATATATTTATATATATATATAACTGCAACACTGCAGAAGCCTACTGCCAGCACCTTAAACAAGGGAATTCCCAGTAGCAATCCATCTGTTTTTACCTGGGATGTCTGGGAGACTGGAGAGTCTATTCAGTAGCCTTCCACGTCATCTGAATGCTATCTTACTTCCGTCCCCAAGCAGAGAGGTGATCTTACCTGCAGAGAGCACATCACGCTTTATTCCTGGAAAACAGACCAGGGATATGGGTGAAGCAAAGCCACGCTTGGCTTGTCCACCATAAACCTGGGGAAGATGAGACTTTGGGGCAAAAAGAGGAGTATTCTTGGCACCCACTTCTGGGAATTTTCTTTAAAATTCCTCCCATTTTTTGTGACCTGTTCTAGGCCAAGAATAAGAAAGAAATAAATGTGCTTCTTGAGAGTATTTCAATAATACCTTGCGATAAGTTGTCTCTGGCAGAGATTATTTCAGAGGTATCCAGAGAGGATTTAAAATCCAAACAGAGACAGGAAAGCAGCCCAGCACTCCATTTGAATTGGTGGTAGAATTAAGTCAAGTGTCTCAGCAGCACCCAGGTGTTTTCGCCAAATATATCTGAGATGGCATTTTAACATGGCATTATATTGTGTCTACTCCTTTTGAGAGTCCGCAGGAACATAAAGGAGCATAAGCTACGCAGATACTTTACTTTGTCTCCAAATCTCAGTAGTATACAATCAATGACCAGAGGAGGCATAACCAGTCCTCTCAGTCCTCTCAGATCTCTGCCAGTAGGTACAGCCTTGACCCTGCTTCCAGGGCTTTGGCCATGAAGGTAAGTCAGCATGATAGCAGAATAAGCTTGCTACATACCCATTAGAGCTTGAGGAAATAGCTCCTGTGATAGGATCCTCAGGGAAAGTGAAGCTGTGGGCCATCTCATAGCCTGTGTCTGAAGACAGAACCCAGCTTAGCAGAGCTTTCTGTCTCCATCGTTTCAGAATCTGGCTCCTGGCTTTGTGTCCTGCCTGAGAACATACCAGGTAATGCACTGTGCCATTTCATCATGTGTCCTGGGAAGGATGGGTGTAGGTGTGGTTGTGCATGTGGATTTCTGTGGGTACAGCTGAAGTCAATGCTGTCACTTCCATCATTTTACCCCCAGCTCTGGCAGAACTCTTCCCAGCGACAGCTCGTGCAATTGGAGGCATGCAAAACTGAGTCTGTAATTAAGAAGGCACTGAAAATACTGATCTATAGATTGGATGCTTTTCAGGTATACACCAAACGCTCTCTACCAGCAGAATCATGTTGCTAATCTATTCATAGAACTTGATTTATGAAGATTAATAAGACAGCCAAATTGTGTCAACTTATGGCAAACCCCATGTATTTTTCTTTCAGTTCAGATTCCAAAATGTTATTTTCTTTCTCATAAGGCTGTTTTTAATGGCAGAACATATGTGTACCCTACCCAGTCCTGCACTGAATGCCAGGACAGCTGAAAGCACTGCGATTAGGTGACTCACTAGAAGGCGAAGCAACAAAATATATGGTGCTCACTGATATTGACTAGCCATTTCTAAACCTGGGCAAAGACAGGGTATCACAGTGATTCCTCTTCTTTCTTAGCATATTGTGCAGAAATCCTCCTTTCCCATTCCATCTGTGTTTTCATATTTGTGTCAATGTTAGCTGGAAAATCCTGGTGTAAACTGCTAGTAAAACAAATTTTGTTAAAACTCTGCAAATATTAAATACCATGAATTTTGACAGCCTACATCCTCACCGTTTCTTCTACTATTTCCTTAAACACAAAGTACTCAAGGTTGTGAGTAGCCACAGATCTATTGGCGACATCTGTTCTGTTGTGCAAGTCATAAGGCTGGGCTTTAGGTCAAACACAACACCCATTATTTGCCCTCAGGAATATTTCAGAGTTCTTTCTGAAAGAATTCATTTGATTCTTTTTAGAGAGCCAATCTCTGGCTATTTGCTCTGCTTTCAGGTATATTCAAAGTGGCATCAGCCTTTGGCGCACCCTTCCTCTGTGTGTTTTGCCTTGCAGTGATATCACATGGCTGACAGCAAAGTTACCCACTGAAGTGGATACTTAGGAAAACATTTCTGAGAACATCTCCCTGACTACCAGCACTAAGATACATAGGTTGGTGAAGCCTCTATTCAGATTTCCTATGTCTCATAAATCCAGATTAAATCAAAACCAGTATATATAGATACAAATATGTGTTTCTCTATATATGCATAAATATAAAAGAATTTGTCGTTCTTGGAAGCACAGTGGGATATAGGCTTGTTTCAAGACTGGATAGCTTAGGTATCACTGATACAGCATGAGAGTAACTCTTCCAAAGTATCTTTCATGTGACCTTTTGGACCATGCATATGTTACCAGAAAATGCATTTACAACAGACATTGGGAAGGGGAGAGACTCTAAGCTATGTGTGTTAATTCAAAATCTCAGAACACTCTTCAACAGTAAAGAATTAAGGCCAGTGATGGCACCTGTGCATTTATTATTTGCTAGGTGAAGTAGGAATTTAGCTAATTGATTTGGTTCTGCTATCATATTCCTTTATACAGTTAGACACTGCTCCTGAAAATGGTTCTGGCTTGGGCTTTCCATCCTCAGAAGAAAGAGAGGTTCTGCAATGCACCAGCAACCACAAACTAAAGCCAGTGCCTGGTTCTGCTACTTGAAGGAGTTTAAAACATAAGGAGTGCAACTGTCCAAGGCAAAGAAGGGAGCAAAGGAGGCTCCATGGGGGCTGTGACTGACTACAAGAACAAAATAACGGCTCAGTGATTGCAAAATTACTGTTCTAGAAAGCTTATTTTAGCTACTGGTTTCATGTGGCTCTTGTCACTGAGGAGTTGCTTGGAAGCAATGACAGTTATAGAGAAAACAGCAAGGTGTGTTTGATGTTTTGGTCAAGTGTTTTTGTATTTTGGTGAATAATATTTTCTTCTCAAATCCAGGAATTAATTACTAAATAAATACACATTCTTAATTTCAGACTGTAAGAACCGTAAATTCCTCCAAACCAATGAAATCTGCTTGCCTGGAGACTTAAAATTTTCTATTTGAAAAGCTGGATTTTACAGACCAAAACTTGCAGATTTTTGCATGCTGGTATTATCTATCATGTGTATCCCACTGCAAATTTAAACAAGAACCTTCCTCTGAAAAGACTGAAGAAATTCTTATAATAGTTCTCCATGTTAGAAGTTTTCCATATTCCTGCTTCCCCTCCTGCCAGAAATATTAGCTAACAAACTGTGTATTCAGCAGTCCTCAGAAGAATACAGTAGCTAACTATAAACCTCCAGGAGGTGAACAGTTCTGACATTTGAAATTCTCTCTATTATTCAAATTTCAACACGATTTTTGTTCCAATTTCTCTCTTTGATCATCAGTATCTGATCCTACTGAAGTGACTTTGAAAGATACCACATTGACATTTATGACACATCGGCATAATACAAGAAAGGAATGAAAGCCTATTGTCTTATGGAGGAAGAAGTAAAAGTACTGATTTAATTTATTACTTTTTTTCTTGTTGCAGCAAAAAGCTGGATGGGGGCAGACACAATTTGTCAGCACTTGGGTTAAGTTGCTGTATCTTTATTTTCTATAGGAACCAGTCCATGCTCATTCCTGGAGGTATGCAGACTGTATACTTATCACCAAAAGCGTCAGAAATATGTGGGTGTAGCCAGCATCTGTGATTGCTTTTGCTGAATGTTCTGGGCTGTCGTAATCTTCTGGTAATGGAGGCAAAGGGAAACACATTTCACTATGCATGTAAGGCAAGAAAGATGTGGTTACGTGCTTGTCTCATCTTTTCCATTTTTAAAATCCTATCTAATATTAACTCTTTAATCCTACCAGTGCTTCCTTGAAGAAAGAGAGCTTTACCTCCATTGCACAGATGGGAAGACTGCGGCAAAAATATATCACAAAACATGCCTGTAATTTAGAAGTCAGGAATCTGTATCATTTAATCCTGAACACTCAGCAGAGTGTATTTTATGAATATATTTCAGTATATTTTAGGAATGCCATAATGACCCTTCATAGCAATAGGCCATCATTTTTCATACACAGCAAATGGAATGGAATAAAAGTAAATCAGGGCTCATTACCACATATATTCACAATTCCAAATATTAAATGTATTATGCACTGCTTCTTAAGTCCATATCAACTCTGGCTTATGCAGTCAATTTGCAGGTTTAATTTAATCATCCTTAATTCTATTTTTATTTATGACTTGACATGGAAATATTCTTTGCTGCATTTGTGACCTACCAACTAATTTGGCCTAGATGATAATTTATCCAACAAAGAACAAAGCCTCAGAGCAAGATTATGTCTAGCCTGGGCCTGCTCCTTATGTCTCACCTTCTAGAACACTGTTGGCATTGTTACAGAAGCAAGAGGTGGATTATTTTGCTCCCTACACAATATTGCTCAATATTCTTTGAGATGTGGACTTCTAAGAAACAAGAAGTTTCTTAGGACAGGTGTTTGTGTAGGACATGTGAGTCTCTTGTGGGCTGTCCCTCTGCACGCCCTAGCTCTTCTGTAGTTCATAAATCTTTGCTGGCATCTCTAATCAGAGCACCACTCTGAACTGGATATGCTGAATAATGTGCTAGTCAGGAAAGTGCTGTCTGTTCCAACTGCTGTACAACTAATTACGAGTAGAAGACATGCACAGATGCTCAGCTATCATCAGTAGAGGCCTTTTAAGTACAGGGAAGGATCTGTGAACTCATAAACACATGAAGGCCAGAAGGGAGTGTTAAAATCTCTGTCTAGCCCAGTCTTCTGTATGTTGCAAACGGAGAGTTTCTTCAAATAGTATTTACATCATACCTTAAGTTCTGGTAGAGCAAGTGAAGATGAAGCTAACCCTTCTGCCCACTATTCCTCATTTAGCCGAGATCTACCATTCTCAGAGGACTCAATGAACAATTAACAGTGAGAGACGTCCATGTGTCTCTATGGGTCCTTCTGCTCCACTCAGGAACAAGCTAGAGCTGGGACTTTGCTTGGGTGTCCGAGCAAGATGAAGATATTTTCCCCATATCCTCCATAGCCTGTCCACAGCCAAATTCAGACAACCACACTGGCTAGACACCCGTTAACCACACGTGGCTGAAATGGCAACCCCTGGATAACACCATGGCTATGAAAGAGCTGGTACAGGACTAGTCTCACATTCTTGTCACCTCTAATCACTGTCTGCTGACCTCCTTTACCTTACACTAATCTTATCAATTTCCCTACTGACTTCACTCCAGGGTTAGAAACACTGAACTGTGACAAATAACTGTTGATCATTTACTTGTTGTCACATAGTTTTACTTAGAAATGAAACTAATAAGCAGTGTGGGAGGATAGGTTCATCTCCTGCTTAAATTCCTGGGTGAAGTTTGCTAACCTTGAGTCAGATATGCTGAGACCCATCACATTTCCCTCTAGAAAGAGACAAATCCTCCAAAGAGTTTGAAGTCTGGTGCTACAAATATGGCCAGAGTGAGATTCTGAGATTCTGTCAGCTTCATTACAGGCAGTTAAGTTTTACTGTTATTGTGGTTTGAAGGTAAAATTCATGGTGAACATCCTTAAATTAATTTGGATATGAATTTAGACATACAGTTACACACACCTATTTTTAAGGACAAGGATATTGATCTTGGCAAGGCAATAAATTCCAGTAATATCTCTCTGCAGAATAAAGCCAAGATAATTCAAACCCGTTTATTTTTTGTCTTCACAACATTTTGCCAAAACCATCATTTTGTTGGCCACATAATTCTGATTTATATTCAACAAGAGTAGTAAAAAGCTTTTATAGAGGAGACAGCCAGAGTGACATTTTCCTATAAATCACAACGGTTTTTACTGCCACAAGATCCCGCCGCTCGACTTCCAATACAACTGTGCTGTAAACTGTGTGGAGGAAGCTGCATTCCTTCTGAATGAGAACCATGTTTCCCTTTCTCAGTGAGTGACTCCACATTCCTATCAGTCTCTAGCAGATAATAATATCCAAACAAAAGCAATTTTCAGAGCTGGTAGAGCAGCAATAGGAAAACATGTTTGAAGTGGAAGTCACTCTATACAGTATCATTCTTTTCTGGGTGAAAAAAAAAAAAAACAACAAACCATCACAAAAGGACATAAGCAAGGTGCTTACCAGACAGAAAATGCTTTTTCTCATGTTTCTGTTGGTTGCAATTTTGGGGAGTAAATTTTCCTGCTGGTGGAATATGGAAGAATAAAGGAGAACCAGAGCAATATTTAACTACTGACCTGGAACATAGTACTCCTGAGCTTCTATTTAATGCTCAAGGCACTTTAATCACATAAAGACAACTGGGAAATACCTGTATTAACAAAGGAAAATCCATCAGGCACTGCTGAAATTAAAGTAACACTAATCTGTTTCATACTGTTAGGCATTTATTTCCTAACAAAGGCTGACATTTCTGTTCCACAGTCCTCTCATTCTTGTTTGGGAGCTGTACCCACCAAAGCCAGGTGTACGGAGCAGGGTTGAGGATGCAGTGTTCTGATCTGACTCTAGATTAGATTTAGGCACCTGTAGGCCCACCATATGTTCCTGCTGTGCCAAAATCACACTCGGAGCTGTGATGGGCCTGCAGCCATATCCAAAATAGAACCTGGAAATTATTTTATTGCAGTCCATCACATAACCTCTAACTATATACCTCCTTACTCTGTACATGTCATCTGAACTCAGGTGACAAGGGTTCCTGCTCCTAGATAATATCATGCTCAGGACTCCAAATCACTTCTGAGGTTCTATGTTCAACCTGGCCATGCTTCCATTCTCTGCCCATCCCACACCTCGCTTCCAGGATGCGGAAGCCAAAGTGTACATGCTGGAAGACAGGCACCAGCAGGAATCCAGTACCAGACTAACGGAAGCCTTGCTCCAGAGTCATAGGCAAATGCAGTTTTATCACTGATCTCCCCTACTTGCTTCTTCCCTCCAAAGGCACAGCTTCTGGAACAGCTGGTTCATGGGATCACTCGCTAGCCGGTAAGTAAAAATGTGAATCTGAAAGACACAAGTATAAGAAGGCAACAAACACATTTTCTAGTTATGATTTAAAAGCCACTTACATGATTGATGGTGCATGGAATGTGATTATTTATAATTTAAGCCTAGAAGATGACAATCCTGGATCTCCTCCTCATAGCACACTCTTCTTCCCACCCACTCTTCAGTGCACATTGTCAGATGGAAATGGGAATTGTGCGCGAGTCCAAGCTCGGGATTCTCCAAAAACCCCCCTGTGAATGGAAGAAGGTTCAGATTTAAATCTCTAGTTGTAGACGATTTCGAGGTGGGGAGGAAACGCGCTTACACCAGACTGCTAATAAAAATATAACAGCTGTAAACTGCTGGCATATGTAGGAAGTTGTTCTTCCACAGCTCTTAAAACTAAAAGCTTTACTTCAAAATGTTTGTTTTTCACTTCTATAACTATGAATGCGTAAAAATCAAGAAAATCCTGAAGGCTAAATCGCCCTTGTGGGGTCCAAGCCAACCCCAACTGACCCAAGGGATATTCCATATGATATGGCATCAGCTGGGATTAAACCGCAACAGAAGTAAAGAATGGCTCTGCAATAAGCATGCTTTGGAGGTGCAGCACCCAAAAAGTGGGTAAATTTGGACTGTTTTTATTTTGAAACACCCATGACAGTGTTACTTCTACCGAATCTTAGCATCCTCACAAGTAATTCTGAATAAGTAAGCCTTGCCCAAAGTAATATTCTTTCTTTCTACCCTCCACTACCTGCAAAGATAGCAAAAGTCAGGCCAGCATTGGGATAATGAATACTGGGCTCTGGCAACAGAATGAAGGTCCTAGTCCCCCTCAGACAGTCTGGAAGCAAAGCAGTATTGTTTGGCAATTGCTGTACCTCCCGTTC
The DNA here is from genome assembly GCA_034783455.1 of Micropsitta finschii. Lineage (NCBI taxonomy): Eukaryota > Metazoa > Chordata > Aves > Psittaciformes > Psittacidae > Micropsitta > Micropsitta finschii. Next base: position 4,719 of record JAVHNF010078883.1, on the reverse strand, counting down.
TCAGGGTTAATTGATGCAGAGCAAGATTTAAGTTGGATCAAAGGCACACGTTAATGAAAATTAAAAATCAGAAATCTGAACTGATTTTATCAAAGAGGTCTGGGGGAAAAGAGTAGTGTGAGTGCATGAACTGGAAAAGAAACACCAGAATGGGAATAAAAGGAAATCATTACTCTAAACCTAGAATCAAAGCCTGTGGTACCCTACCTGGGACCTGTTTTGCATTATGAAAGTTTCAGAGAGTGACCTCGTGAGCTGCTCTTCTGCAGTGGGGAAGATGAAGACAGAAACTATTTTCTGAGTTTGAGATACATTACTGAGATCCCATTTTAGGGCCCCCAATACAGGACAGACATTGGCAAACTGGAGTGAGTTCAATTGAGAGCACCAAGATGGTTAAGACAGGAGCACTTGTTCTCAAGGAGAGGCTGAGGGAGCTGGGCTGGTTCAGTATGGAGAAGGGATGGCTTTGAGGGGACCTATCAGCAGCCCCCAGCCAGTGCCAATGAGGAGATGATCACAAATATAGGGAGCTGGGCTTTTCACAGCTGCGCCTGATGGGTGGATAAGAGACACAGGCAGTAAGCTGAAGGAACTCTTCAGAACCAGCGTTCAGACCTCTGGACTTTTCCCCACTAAGGGCAATCGGACACTGAAGCAGATGACCCAGAGGCTGTGCAGTCTCCATCCTGGGTGGGGATGCGGTCAGGGATGTTCAACCCCGACTGGCCTTGCCCAAAGCCCTCAGCAATCCAGTCTGATCTCAGAGCTGACCCTGCTGTTAGCAGGAGGTGGGGATAAAGACCTCCTGAGTTCCCTTCCAACATGAATTTTTTTATGATACTACAATTTACTACATTTTTCCGAAGTATACATTTTAGAGAGCAATTAATAGTTTTGCCTAATCTTTTCAAACACTATTTCAGAAACGAATTTCACTGTGTTCAGCAAATTCCTTCTTCTGACTACTGAAATTTGCTGATAAGTGTCTCATTTATTATGCTGATTTTTATGATTTGGCACTGCTTTCACAGAAATCCCTCAGAAGCCAGATCAAAACAGGCAATCACACACGGTATTTCAATTGGAAAATGCAGGCCAAGATGAGCTGGGCTATTCCCTGATTTTTGAGAATGAAAAATGAAAATCTGAACAGCCACCACCAAGTATTTAGTCTCCACATCCAATTAAACAGCACTTCTGTTGTATTGACTATAGCTTACTTGAGTGTATTAAAGAGGTTTAAACTGATTTTCAAAGACTAGTGGACAACTTATCACTAGAAATATGGGCAAGCACACAGATGCCAAAAAATGCTCCCAACTGTTCTGAATAATATTTCAATACAATTGAAGCTTCTGTTTTCATGTCCCTGAAACAGCAAAACCAGAAATATGTGCAAGCTGTTTGGACATTCTTGAACACACCATTAAGTAACAATAAAAGAAGTTGTCATAGCTGCTGTGTCATAACGGAATGAGTTTGTCTCTCTTCAAACTGGTAGTGACATTTTGCTAGTCAGAACATCAGGAAAAAATGTTAAAATCAGAGCCAGAAAAACAAAATAAAGCAAAACAAGACTCACAAGACAGTGTAAATCATCTCTTGTTTTATCTTAGTTCAAAACTTATTCCCTTTTCCTTTCAATCTTTGAAATAAAAAGCAAGGAAGTCAAACAAACCAAGATTAGCCACATAACTAAAAGAAGATTACTGTAGCTATTATTTCTCTGTATTGTAGAGCTTGTCAAAAGAAAGTTGCAAGCAAAGCTTGCTTTCAATACTTTACAACTGACTTTGCATCCTGCACATTAACTGCCTCTGTTTCTGGGCCCCAACAGAAACATCTCACATGCATTGGCCACTACAGCCCTAAATTGCAAGTAGCTAAAAATATGCACACTGAGCACCCTTAATTACGCATATCTTCAACACTAAGATTCTTATTTCTCGGTCATGATTTCTATTATCATAATTTTATAACCAAAGTGAAACTGTTCTGCAGAAGTTACTATGCATTGAAGACAAAGCTTTTCCAGAAATAGGTTCATCTGTTACTCAAAATATTTATGCAATAACGTAAGAATTGTATCATCATCAGCATACCTAGAAGTACAGCTGTTGCTACAGAAACATCTGGCATACAGGGCAGAAAAACGTACAGCATTTATCTTTTGGTTATATCTGAAGACAGGTTTTAATACATAAAGCATAAAACAAGTGAGAAAATCGTAGCTTAGAGATCAATACTAGGTCCCAGGCTTTTAAAGTTCTTAGTCATGTATAATACATAACTTATGCATTCTCAGGGTTGTAGAAACACAGAAGAAATTGTCCCAGTCTTGCTGCTACCAGCTTATGGATGGATCATAAGAAGCAGTGAGCAGAAACATCCTTTGAATACAATTAGTGTATTGATGTGATGAGAATTCTCATAAATATGCCCTCAAAGGGGCCTTGGCTCTGACATCTTTCAAAATACACAGAGAACAGACAAGCCTAGCACGAAATTCTTCAGAATACATTCTTAGCCTTCATCCAAACTGAGTAAGATCTACATTTAGCATTTAGAGCATTGAGGATGAGTATTCTGGACAAAACTGGGAAAAGAAGCAGAGACTGCAGAAGCTGAGAGCATGGATCAGTGCCCTGAGCAAGGGCAATGTAGTAATCGCTAGTATAAAAACTGAAGGCTTTGCACTTGGAGGTAGTGTCACGTCCTCTTGAGAAAAATCAACAAGTACAATATTTCACAACTTCATCTTATGTTTCCAAGCATCTCTGCCACAGAGAGCAACATTTATGGATAAAATACCAGTTGCTTACTCCTCAGTCACAAGAATAAGTCTCCCTCTTTCAAGTCCCTCTCTTTTCCTGGACTCCCACTGTGGTGACATTAGGTGTTGAGAATATATGCAACAACCTAATATTTATCCTCCTGTGATTTTCCTGTATTTCCCCACTTTATTTTCTATTTTATTTCTGCACTTACACTGCCACAACTGTTTAAGAATTTATTGCAGTGAATGAGAAATATTCTGTGGTTACGACTTCAAAATTATGATCAAGCTGAAAGGAAGGAAGTGTCTGAAACAAGGACGAAAGGGCTGAGAAGATTAATGCTTATTATGGCCTGTTTCTCAAGGCCACCACTGGCTGCAATTTCACAGTTTACTCAGGAAATCTCACCCAATGCTTCACACTCCTTTCTGTTAAAAAAAGTTTATAACAGTGCTAAGCCAGAATCTTTTATGCTGTGATTTAGGCTGATGACTTTTTGCATTACTGACTACAGATACTACCTTAATCTGGAACTACCTTTTGCACACTTATCTCCATGCTCAGCCTTTGTGTCTTCAGTTTAAGAATCCCAAATAAATTGTCCTATCCTCATGCATCCTTGTCTGTATCCTGTCCTCTGATAAATCCCTGCTGCTCTGAACTTCCTCCAGTTATCTACACATTTGTTGAAAGGCAGTGCTCAACATGAGATATCATATGACCCTTGGAGTATTATACTTTGGAGGCCATACCCTTGTTTATACATCTCAGAATGAGGTTTGCCTTCTCCCAACATCCTGACACTGTTAGGTCATGTTCATTTTGCATCTCTGGTCCTTTTTTTTAAAGATCAGCACCTATACAGCTGCTCCTACCAGAGATTTGTGCAATTGGTTGCTCCTGATGATGATCTACACCATTTCCATAGAATTTCAGGCAATCATTTTGATAATTTTTCAGTTTCTTTGAACCTTTATCCTCCCCTCCAACTTCCTGAAGTCTATCCTAGCTGTTTATCTCTGACAAGCTTTAATACTACAATTGTCTCTCCATCGCTCAAGTCACTTATTCCAGTATTGAAGATTTCACTCAACATATTGATACCTTCTGTTTGGGTTCCAACTCTGTCCTGTATATGGGCATAATGGTTTCAGCAAGATTACATCTTCCTAGCTTGCCTGTAATTAATGCAAGTCAAACTGTCTCAGAGTTAGCCTATGTTATCTTTTGCTTCATCATTGACTTCTTCATTGTAGAAGGAAATTTGATGAACTTGATATTAACTTTCCTTGGAAAAACACATTGCTGATCCTCCTGTTATCTTCCAAATGCCTATGGATGGTTTCTTTCATTATCTCTTCATTCTATAACACTTTGGTTTAACAAGAATTTCCTACTTTTTAGTTCCCAAGATAATTGTTGTATTTGCTGATTTCAGATATTCAGTATTAAAATTGATCTCCACAGATTCTCAAAGATAACTGCTATTTTTTCTAGCTTACTTTAGCAAGCTCTTTAGCTGAATGACTTTTGTCAAGTTCAGATTATTTCCAAACACTCAGCTCATCTAAGGATTCTTTTATCTGTTTTAATTGTGTGCTAGACTGTGTCATTACACAGTATTGGATTAGTTACCAGTTCATCTTCTAAATTATAACAGATACAGAAAACACTTGAATCTTCAGGGTATCATCTTTTGCTATCTCTTCTTTCTAATGAACAGCAAACTGTAAATGCCATTGTGCTTCCTGTTAGTGTATGCAGACATAAATTAACACAAATACATGATATATTAATAATATCAATTGTCGTGGTTTAAGCCCAGGCCATAAATTAGAACTTCCCCCCACTCCCTTTCTTCCCCCCGCTCCTGGAGGGATGGGAAGGAGAATCCAAAGAATGCAACTCCCACGGTTTGAGATAAGAACAGTTTAGTAAC